>VKON01000642.1:399361-463240 GCA_009741485.1 Malurus cyaneus samueli | reverse complement strand
GGAATGGGGAAATGAAGGAGAAAATGAGGAAAAATGGGAAAAGGGGGAAAGGGAAAAAAGGGGAAAAATGGAAAACGGGAGGAAAAAGGGAAATAGGGGAAAAGGGGAAGGAGGGGAAAAGGGGAAAAAGGAGGAAAAAGGAGGAAAAAAGGAAAAGAGGAAAAGGGGGAAATGAAAGGGGAAAAGGAATAAAAGGAATAGGAGGAAAAAAAGAAGGGGAAAAGGAAAAAAGGTGGGAAAAGAGGGGAAAAGGAGAAAAAAAAGGAGGGAGAAAAGGAAAAAAAGAGAAGAGGAAAGGATGAAAAAGAGGGGAAAAGGAAAAATGAAAAAAAAGAAGAAAAAGGGAAAGAGAAAAGGGAAAGAGGAGGGAAATGGGAAAGGAAAAAAGGGGGAAAAGGAGGAGAAAAAGGGGGAAAAATTGGTGGAAAAAGAAGAGAGAAAGGGAGGGACAGAAGGAAGGAAGAAGGGAGAAAAGAAGAAAAGAAGAAAAAAAAAAAAAAATGGGAAAAAGGGGGGAAAAAGAAGGGGAAAAAGGATGGAGGGGAAAATGGGGAAAAAGGAGGGAAAGGCAGCAGCTCGTTCCGGGATAATCATTCCTCACAAATCCTTGGATTCCTGTGGGAATTCTCAGGCTCCCAAATCGCTGCGGAACCCCTCTGATTCCGGATTCCTCTTTTCCTGATCCCGGTGGGTTTGAAAAATGTGGAAAAGGAGAAAAAGGGAATTTTTTTTTTTTTTTTTTAAAAGATAAATCGGGAGGGGAGGGAGGAGGCGCCGGAGCGGGATTTCCATGGGAATTCTCAGAAATTCATTGAAGAACCCCAAAATTCGGGTTCAAGAATCCCCCAATCTCGGGTTTAGATAACCCCAAAATTTGGGATCAAGAAACCCCAAATTTAAGTTCACGGAACCCCCAAAATTCGGCTTCAAGGAACCCCCAAATTTGGGGTCAAAGAAACCCCAAATTTGGGTTTAAGGAACCCCAAAATTCGGGATCAAAGAACCCCAAAATTTGGGTTAACAGAAACCCCCATCCATCAGACCCCTTAATTGGTTCAGGAGCCTCAAAATTCCGGTTCAAATCCCCAAATTCGGGGTCAAAGAAACCCCAAATTCAGCTTCAAAACCCCCAAATTCGGGTCCGAGGAACCCCCAAATTCCATCAAGGAACCCCAAAGTTTGGGGCCAAGAACCCCAAATTCGGGCTTGAGGAACCCCCAAATTTGGGTTCAAATAACCCCCAAATTCGGGTTCCAGAAACACCAAATTTGGGTTTAAGGAACCCCAAAATTCGGGTTCAAGAAACCCCAAATTCGGGGTAAAGAAATCCCAAATTCCAACAAGAAACCCCAAAATTCGGGTTCAAAAAAACCCAAATAGCTCAGGGACCCCCAATTTAGGTCCAGAGAACCCAACTTCACTTCAAAAACCCCCAATTTGGCTTCAAAACCCAAATTACAATAGGAACCCCAAAATGTCCAATTAAGGAACCCCAAATTCTGAGTCACGGAACCAAAATTTTGGTCAGACCCCAAAATTGAATTTAGGACCCAATTCGGGGTCAAAAACGCCAATTTGGGTTAAAAAAAAAACAGATTTGGGTTCAAAGAACCCCCAAATTCAGCATCAACAAATCCCAAAATTCGGCTTTAAAAAACCCCAAATTTGGGGTCATGGAACCCCAAAATTCAACTTCAAGAAACCCCAATTTTGGCTTAAAGGAACCCCCAAATTCAGCTTCAAAAAACACAAAAATTCGGGTTCAAGGAAACCCCCAAATTCCATTTCAAAGCCCAATGGGAGGTCAGACCCCAATTCGGATGAGGAACCCCCAAATTTGGGATCAAAGAACCCCCCAAATCGGGTTAAAGAAACCCCAAATTCGCATTTAAGAAACCCCAAAATTAAGGAAAAACCCCAAATCACGAGTTTCAAAAATTCCAAAATCCAACAAAGAAACTCCAAAATGCGTTAAAAAACCCAAAATTACACGAGGACCCCAAAATTCGGGTCAAAACAAAAAAAATGGAATTTAGGGAACCCCAAAATTTCATCAAGGAACCCCAAAATTCAGGGTCAAAAAACTACACAAATTGGGTTCAAAAAACCCCAAATTTCATCAAGAAACCCCAAAATTTGGGTTCAAAAAACCCCCAAATTTCATCAAGGGAACCCATAATTGGGTTCAAAAACCCCCTTCGGGTTCAACCCAAATTCATCAAAAAACCCCAAAATTTCATCAAGAAACCCCAAAATTTGGGTTCAAAAAACCCAAATTAGGGGTCAAAAAAACCCCAAATTCGGGTTAAAGAAATCCCAAATTCCATCGAGGAACCCCAAAATTCGGGATCAAAGAACCCTTCAGCATTCATAACCCGCAAAATTTGGGTTAAAACCCAAATTTGGAGTTAAGGAACCCCAATTTCGGTTCATGAGACCCAAAATTCAGCTTTAAAGAACCCCAAAAATTCGGGTTCACGGAACCCCAAAATTCGGGTCCAAGAAATCCCCAAAATCAGCTTCAAACCCCCCCAAATTCAGCTTCAAAAAACACAAAAATTCGGGTTCAAGGAAACCCCCAAAATTTGGGTTCAAAAAAACCCAAATTTGGGTTCAAGGAACCCCCCAAAATTTGGGTTCAAAACTTTAAGGAACCCCCAATTCGGGCTCAAAAAAAACCACCAAATTCACCTTCACAAACACCCAAATTTGGCTTCAATAACCCCAAATTTGGGGTCATGGAACCCAAAAATTCGGGTTAAAAGAATTCCAAAATTTGGGCTCAAAGAACCCCAAATTATGGGTCAAAAAACCCCAAAATTCGAGTTCAAAAAATACCAAAATTCAGCTTCAGGAAACCTCAAAAATTTGGGTTCAAAAACCCCAAAATTTCATCAAGAAACCCCAAAATTCGGGTTCAAACCCAATTCACCAAACCCAAAATTCCTCAAAGGAACCAAAATTGGGTTTAAAAGCCCATTTCCGAATTTAAACCCAAATTCCATCAAGAAACCCCAAAATTCGGGTTCAAAAAACCCCAAAATTTGGGTTCAAAACCCCAAAATTCGAGTTCAAAGAACCCCAAATTCCACCAAAAAACCCAAAAATTTCATCAAGGAACCCCAAAATTTGGGGCTCAACCCCAATTCCATCAAGAACCCATCGGGCGTAAAAACCCAACTTCCAAAAAAACCCCAAATTCGGGGTAAAAAAACCCCAAATTCAGCTTCAAAAACCCCAAATTTCATCAGACCCAAAAATTCGGGTTCAAAAACCCCAAAATTACATCAAGCAACACCAAAATTTGGGTTCAAAAAAACCCAAATTCCATCAAAAACCCCAAAAATTTATCAGGGACCCCAAATCGAGTCAAAACCCAAATTTTCCAACAAGAACCCCAAATTGGGTTTCAAAACCCAATTCTGGTGCTTCTAAACCCAAAATTTCTGCTTCAAACCCCCAATCTTTTTCAAAAACCCAAATTCATCACACCCCCAATTCAATAGAACCCCCAAAATTGCATCAAGACCCCCAAATTCTCTTCAAACCCAATGCGATCAAAACCCCAATGGGTCAAAAACCCCAAATTTATCCAGAAACCCCAAATTCGGTCCAAAACCCCAAAATTCTGCTTCTAAAACCCAAAAAATTCTGCTTCAAAAACCCCAACATTTCATCGATCGGGTTAAAGAAACCCCAAATTTGGGTTTAAGGAACCCCAAAATTCGGGATCAAAGAACCCCAAAATTTGGGTTCAAAAACCCCAAAATTCCGTCGAAAAACCCAATGGGTCAAACCCCCATTTCATCAAAAACCCAATCCATCTAAAACCCAAATTCAATCAAGGAACCCCATCGACGGGCCATCAAAGAACCCCAAATTCTGCTTCAACCCATTGCATCAGCCCAAAATTTCGGGTTCAAACAATCCCAAAATTCCATCAAGAATCCCAAAATCGGTAGTCAAAAAACCCCAAATCGTGTCAAAACATCCAGAGAACAGCCCACCAATCCCATTTCCCGTGATTTTACTTGTGGAACAGCCCCAAGTCGCCATTCTCCCGTGATTTTCCTGCTGGGAACAGCCCCCAATCCCATTTCCCGTGCATTTTCACCCCTCTGCGGATCCCCCATCAAGCCCTTTCCCGAGCTTTCCCTTTAGTCTCGACGTAGCAATTGTGTCGAGCGATTCCGTGATGGTTTCCCATGACGAGCTCATTACAAACCCAATGTCCTGGTAAACACTGGGTTAACGCCCCTGGAAGCGCTCGTTCCCCTCGTTATTAATTAGCACGTGGCCACTCCGCCAGATCCCGAGCCCAAACTTCATTTGTTATGTGCAGCCAAATGCATGAGTAGCTTCGGAGTAATTATTTTCCAACATCATCTAATACCTCTCTGCACATCAATTAAAAATCCTCTTAACAAGGAGCTGCATTTTGTTTGAGATCAAATGCCTCGTCCAAAGCTGTATCAATCATGTAGAGCTAATTAGAGGGTCTGCTTTATATCATTTGTTTTACTTTATTATTCTATTATACACTTCCTAATGAAACCAATTGAACAATTTTGAAATCTTTGTTCAATTAATTGAAGGCTTAAAGGCCAGTCCCTTTCACTTTTTTTTTTTTTTTTTCCTTTAAAAAGGCGACGCAAAGAGAAATCAAACTCTCAGCGTGTTTTAAATCCGTTCCTTTCCCAGTGCCGCTTTTAAGGTTTCAGCAGCGTTTTTGTGTCACTTGTGAGGAACTGAGTGATGGCAAAGTGTTGGAGCAACAGGAGAAAGGGCTGAGGGAGCTGATTCTGAGCTGCATTCAACCAGCTCTATCTCGGATGTTGATTCTGAGCCCTCAACTTGTTCGCAATGTTGTCAGAAAGGGCAGGGCAACGTCGGCCGACCCCAACACTGAAGGCAACGCTGGCTGACGGAGCTGGGAGAACACGGAGCTGGGACACTGAACGGAGCTGGGAGACTGACGAACGGAGGACTGAGAACGGAGCTGGGACACGAGGCTGAACTGGATGATCGGGACACTGAACGGAGCTGAGGACTGAACGGAGCTGGGACACTGAACGGAGCTGGAGACGCTGAACGTGCAGCGGGCAGGGGAACGGAGCTGGGACACTTGAACGGAGCTGGGCACTGAACGGAGCTGGACACTGAACGGAGCTGGACACGGGAACGGAGCTGGGACAGGAACGGGCTGGGACACTGAACACGGAGTGGGGCTGGGGACACTGAACGGAGCTGGGACACTGAACGGAGCAGGGACACTGAACGGAGCTGGGACACTGAACGGAGCAGGGACACTGAACGGAGCTGGGACACACTTCGGAGCTTTGGCGACAGGGGAACGGAGGGAAACACGAACGGAAGCTGGACACTGACGAGCTGGGCACTGACGGAGCTGGACACTGAACGGAGCTGGACACTGAACGGCGTGGCTCAGAATACACTAGATCGGGCAGGACAGAGGACGAGCTGGGACACTGATTCCGAACGGAGTGGACACTGGGAACGAGCGTCGACACTGACGAGACTGCGGACACTGGACGGAGCTCGATACAGGTGCTTGGGGAACGGAGCTGGCGACTGACCTAGGGGCTGAACGGAAGGCTGAGACAGGGAACGGAGCTCACACTGCGAGCAGAATGAGACACTTGATAACGGAGCTGGGGATCACGCGGAACGAGCTTCGGGACCAGGGACATGGAGCTGGGACGCTGAACGGAGCTGGGACAGTGAACTGGAGCTGGGACACTGAACGGAGCTGGGACAGGGGAGAAATGGAGCTGGCAGACAGGCAAGACGGATGGAGCTGGGACGCTGAACGGAGCTGGGACACTGAGATGGAGCTGGGACACTGAACGGAGCAGGGACACTGAACGGAGCTGGGAAAATGGAATTGGTGACCCAAAACACGGAGCTGGGGCAGAACACGGAGCTGGAGCTGAGGCTCCAGGGGATCCTCAGAGCCCCGGAGGTGCCCGGGGAAGGCCGTGCTCTGGTGCAGGAACGGGAACGCCGAGCAGCCCGAGCAGCCCCTGCGCAGCCCCAGCGAGCTCTTCTCAGCTAAATCAAACTGACACAGCAGCAGATGCTGAGGGGCTCGCAGCAAATGGACTGCGTTTCCTCCTTCAGATGGGGAAAAGGGTAAAAATAAGAATGGCTTTCACATGCCGTCAGATCGCTGCGGAGGAACCGAGGGAGATTCGAGAAGCGTCGGAGCAGAGGGAGCTCAGATTTAGCCCTGTCAGAATCGGAGCTTGGAGCTTTCTCCTGCTCAATAATACAAAAAGGGCTCGGTGCGCTCCTTCTGCCGCGTTTAGAGCTGTCTGAAAGGATGCAGCCGTGGGGAGTGGGGGGATCTCAGAGCCCCTGGAACGCCTTTCCCGCAGGGATTTGTGCCCTCGGAGCAGAGAGCTGGACACAGCCCCTGCATGTCCCCGAGCCACCCAGCTAGGACAGGCTGTGATCGGGACATGTGGCTACCATTAGGGCTCAGCCTGGTTGCCATTTCCCCAAAACGCGTGGGCGGGGAGCGGAGCACGCATCCTGTTTGGAATTATCCCCACATCCTGTTCGGATTATTCCACATCCTGTTGGGATTATCCCCACATCCTGTTTGGGAATTTCGGCCCGGGAAAGGCTGCTCGTGTTGGGAAAAAAAAATCACACGGAACACACGAACCCCAGGAGCTGCGGGTGTTAAAGGAACCCAGCTCCGTGTCCTCAGGGCCGAGCTCCATTCCCGAGCTCCGAGCAGAGCAGCTCCGTGCCTGGCCCGGCGGAGCTCTCCGGCTCAGCCGCTCGCGAACAGGGAACAGCTCCGTGCCTGGCCCGGCGGAGCTCTGCCCACCGAGCTCCGAACAGGGAACAGCTCCGTGCCTGGCCCGGCGGAGCTCCGTTCCCAAGCTCCGAACAGGGAACAGCTCTGTGCCTGGCCCGGCCGAGCTCCGTTCCCAAGCTCCGAGCAGGGAACAGCTCCGTGCCTGGCCCGGCGGAGCTCCGCCGGCACCGAGCTCCGAGCTCCGAGCCCGCCTGATGGAGCCGGCTCGGAGCACCCTCAGCGCAGTCCAGGAAGGAGTTTAAATAAACTGAAGTGTTTTTTCTCTGTTTTTTCTTGTTTGCCCCTCCGCTCTGCGGATCCAGAGCTTTGAGAATAAAATGCACCCCGTCCCTATTTTATTTATTTGTGGTGTGGTGACAATGAATCCGGACAAAGGTAAGGATGGGTCTCCCTCCGCAGCCCAGGATCTTCCCCAACAGCCATCTGGAAATTAATTTGCAACCAAGTGTAAAGGGAGAATATTTTTGTGCTCTAATCCTGTAGGTCCCATTATTTAATTTATTTCTACAAAGCGGGGAACGCGGAGACAGATGCGGGCGAGAGCTGGAGAGGCTGCGAGGACATTGTTCGGCTGTGCTCCTCTAAAGAGCCAATTATTGCCCTCGAAACCCTTCAGTTGTGGCGCTGCCGGAGTCGGGGGAGGGATGCGAGTGGAGCCTTTCATCTGGAGCATTCGAGTGCCGGTCCTCGTGGAGTGGGCTGCCTTCTTCTGCTGCTTAATGCATTATTCCACAAGCGCTGAATAGGGAAATTAGCAAAAAAAAAAATAAATCTCATCATCATCAAAAATATGAATGAAATCTTTAAAGGGAACTTCCAAGGAAAGGCACGATGGGTTCCTTTCTGGAACTCTGCGTTAAGGGGGAATTTTATTTTCCAGGCAGGACACTGGAAAACCGGGAACTGCCCATTTCCCCGGCACCAATCCTCGGTGCGATTTCCGAGTCCTTGCAGCTCTCTAATGCAGCTGCAGCTAAAGATGCGGGGCTGTGCCGCTTCCTCCCAGCTGTGCTCCCGTTAACGCTTTGTGCGGCTGTGCCGGGGAAAAACCCGCCCGGGGCCGGGAAATGGAGCGAGAGCGCCGGGAAACACCGACAGAGGTTCGGGAAATGGAGCGAGAGCGCCGGGAAATGGCAACAGGGGCCGGGAAATGCAGCTGAGAGTGCGGGAAATGCAGCGAGGTGCGTTCAGTCGTTCCCAGCTCCGTTCCCTGTCCCAGCTCGTTCCCTGTCCCAGCTCCGTTCCAGTGTCTCCAGCTCCATTCCCGTTCCCAGCTCCCTTCCCGTCCCAGCTCCGTTCAGTGTCCCAGCTCCGTTCTGTCCCAGCTCCGTTCCCTGTCCCAAGCCCTTCTTCCCCAGCTCCGTTTCAGTGTCCCAGCTCCGTTCCTCTCCAGCTCCGTTCCCTGTGCCCAGCTCCTTTCAGTGTCCCAGCTCCGTTCAGTCCCAGCTCCTTCATGTCCCCCGTCCTTCCACTCCTTGTCCAGCTCCGTTCAGTCCCAGCTCCGTTCCGTTCAGCTGTCCCAGCTCCGTTCCTGTCCCAGCTCCGTCCCTGTCCCAGCTCCGTTCCCTCTCGCTCCCACGCTCCGTTCAGTGTCCCAGCTCCGTTCAGTGTCCCAGCTCCGTTCCCTGTCCCAGCTCCGTTCAGTGTCCCAGCTCCGTTCAGTGTCCCAGCTCCGTTCCCTGTCCCAGCTCCTTCATGTCCCAGCTCCGTTCAGTGTCCCAGCTCCGTTCTCTGTCCCAGCTCCGTTCCCTGTCCCAGCTCCGTTCCCTGTCCCAGCTCCGTTCAGTGTCCCAGCTCCGTTCAGTGTCCCAGCTCCGTTCCCTGTCCCAGCTCCGTTCAGTGTTCCCAGCTCCGTTCCTGTCCCAGCTCGTTCCTCCAGCTCCGTTCAGTGTCCCAGCCCGTTCCAGCTCCGTTCCCTTCCCAGCCTCGTTCAGTGTCCCAGCTCCTTCTCTTCCAGCTCCGTTCCTGTCCCAGCTCTTTCCCAGCTCCGTTCAGTGTCCCATGTCCAGCTCCTCCCTGTCCCAGCTCCGTTCAGTGTCCCAGCTCCGTTCAGTGTCCAGCTCCCTGTCCCTCGTCCCAGCCCGTTCAGTGTCCCAGCTTCCGTCCCAGCTCGTTCCCTGTCCCAGCTCCGTTCGTGTCCAGCTCCGTTCCTGTCCCAGCTCCGTTCAGTGTCCCAGCTCCGTTCCCTTGTCCCAGCTCCTCAGCTTCAGTGTCCCAGCTCCATCCTGTTCCAGCTCCGCTTCCCTGTCCAGCTCCGTTCAGTGTCCCAGCTCCGTTCAGTTCCCAGCTCCGTTCAGTGTCCCAGCTCCGTTTTCAGTCCCAGCTCCGTTCCCTCCCAGCTCCTTCCCTTCAGTCCGTTCCCTGTCCCAGCTCCGTTCAGTGTCCCAGCTCCGTTCAGTGTCCCAGCTCCGTTCCCTGTCCCAGCTCCGTTCAGTGTCCCAGCTCCGTTCCCTGTCCCAGCTCCGTTCCCTGTCCCAGCTCCGTTCAGTGTCCCAGCTCCGTTCCCGGTCCCAGCTCCATTCTCTGTCCCAGCTCTTGCCATGCACTTGGGAATGCGGGGATTTTAGGGGATTTAACTCTAAACCCAGCTCAGCACTTCAAACTCCTAATTTCCCAAACCCGCCGCATTATTACCCGGTCAAGATCTGACTGACGGATTTCCCCAGCCTGTTAATCCCACATTTCATCCCTTCCTGAGCTTTTTTTAGAGGCTGAGAAATGGAATCCTAATTTAATCCTGCCTGGAACCCCGGGAGGGGCGGGAACCTCTCATTTTTCATGGAGCCAAGGGGTTCCAGGAATTCCCCAGGAAACACCTCAGCTCCTTTCATCTCCATGCCAAGGGAATCTCCTCAAAAATTCCCAAAAATTCCATTTTTTTCCTTTTTTTCCCCATTTTCCCACCCTTTTTCCTCATGATTTCTGCCATTTCTCCCCATTTTTTCCCCAAAAATTTTTAGGTTTTTTTCCTCAGAATTCCCATTTTTTCCCAGAATTCCTCAAAAATTCCCAGATTTTTCCCTATTTTTTCCTTTTCCTGCATTTTTCCTATTTTTTTTCATTCCCATTTTCCTGCCCTTTTTTCCCCTCACGATTTCCACCATTTTGTTTCCATTTCCTCCCATTTTTCCCCCATTTTTCCCAAATTTTTCCCCATTTTTTCCCCATTTTTCCCATTTTCCCCCATTTTTTTCCCAATTTCCCCATTTTCCCATTTTTCCGGCCGCTCTGCTGTGGGTCTGTTCCCACATTCCACAGGAACTTTCCGTGGTTTTTAATTCGGGATTATCGGGATGGATCTCCCCGTTCCCCTCAGATCCGCGATCGCCGCCGGCTCAGGGAAAATCCTTTTTATGATCCTAAAAATAGCGGCCCCAATCCCCGGAGATTGCCCAAAATCGCTTCACTTTCCATTCTTCTCCCGTTTTTTATTTTTATTTTATTTTATTATTTTTATTTTATTATTCCCATACTGGGACCTGGAATATTCCAGCGGATTTTAGGATCCATCCTGAATTATTCAGAGGGATTTTAGGGATCCATCCTGGAATATTCCAGAGGGATTTAAGGGATCCATCCTGGAATATTCCAGAGGATTTTAGGATCCATGCGAATATTCCAGAGGGATTTTAGGGATCCATCCTGGAATATTCCAGAGGGATTTTAGGGATCCATCCTGGAATATTCCAGAGGGATTTCAGGGATCCATCCTGGGATCTGGAATATTCCAGAGGGATTTCAGGGGCCCAGCAGAGATGACTGCCACAAATGGAGTGTGACAGGATAAAAAAGCCCCATTTTCCCGGATTTTCTCGGCGGGAATGCCACCAAGTCAAGTGTCTGATTAAGTTCCAGAGAATTGCATTTTCCGTGCTCCAGCGAGAGACACGGGCCCTTTGGAAAATCCTAATGAACGCCCTCATTTGCATCGCTTTGATAAATGGCTCTAACCAGATTAGGCAGATAAAATAACCACTCTATTAATTACGATGATTATTATTTAATAGAAAATGGGATTGCGGGCGCCGCGGCCGGCCGAGGGGAGGCTTAGCAATGCATTCCGTGGTTTATCTTTAGGACTGAGATAAGTGTCCGGCTTTTCTGCCCGCTAAAGAATCCGTTCATTACCTGGGCACGATTTACAACTGGAATTGAGGTAATGTTTGAAAATGCTCTGTTCTTTGGTGGGCGGCGGCTTTCAGGAGGCCGCTCGGAGCAGCTTTACCCAGCTCGGAGCAGCTTTGCCCAGCTCGGAGCAGTTTTACCCAGCTCGGAGCAGTTTTACCCAGCTCGGAGCAGCTTTGCCCAGCTCGGAGCAGTTTTACCCAGCTCGGAGCAGCTTTGCCCGGCTCGGAGCAGCTTTGCCCAGCTCGGAGCAGCTTTACCCAGCTCGGAGCAGTTTTACCCAGCTCGGAGCAGCTTTACCCAGCTCGGAGCAGCTTACCCAGCTCGAGAGCTTCTGCCCCACTCGGAGCAGTTTTCCCAGCTCGGAGCAGTTTTACCCAGCTCGGAGCAGCTCTGCCCGGCTCGGAGCAGCTCTGCCCGGCTCGGAGCAGCTCTGCCCAGCTCGAGCACTTGCCCAGCTCGAGCAGTTTCTACCAGCTCGGAGCAGCTTGCCCAGCTCGGAGCAGTTTCCCAGCTCGGAGCACTCTGCCCGGCTCGGAGCAGTTACCCAGCTCGGAGCAGCTCTGCCGCTCGAGCAGTGACCAGTCAAGCACTCTGCCCAGCTCGGACAGCTTTTCCCCGCTGAGCAGCTTCTGCCCGGCTCGGAGCAGCTCTGCCCGGCTCGGAGCAGCTCTGCCCAGCTCGGAGACCAGCTTTCCCCAGCTCGGAGCAGTTTTACCCATGCTCGAGCAGCTCTCCCCCTCGGAGCAGCTCCTGCCCGGCTCGGAGCAGCTCTGCCGCACCGAGCAGCTTGCCCAGCTCGGAGCAGCTTTCCCAGCTTCGGAGCAGCTTGCCAGCTCGGAGCAGTTTCCCAGCTCGAGCAGCTGTTCCCGCTCGGAGACTCTGCCCGCTCGGAGCAGCTCTGCACGCTCAGCATCTGCCACTCGAGCAGCTTTGCCCAGCTCGGAGCAGTTTTACCCAGCTCGGAGCAGCTTGCCAGCTCGAGCACGTTTTCCCATCGGAGCAGTTTTACCCAGCTCGGAGCAGCTCTGCCCAGCTCGGAGCAGCTTTGCCCAGCTCGGAGCAGCTCTGCCCAGCTCGGAGCAGTTTACCCAGCTCGGAGCAGCTTTGCCCAGCTCGGAGCAGCTCTTGCCCAGCTCGGAGCAGCTCTGCCCAGCTCGGAGCAGCTTTGCCCGCCGAGCAGCTCTGCCCAGCTCGGAGCAGTTTTACCCATCCGGAGCTTCCGGCCGAGCAGCTCTGCCCACTCGGACATCCTATCCCCGCTCAGATCAGCTCTGCCCGCTTGTCAGAGCACTCTCCCCGCTCGGAGCACTCTGCCCAGCTCGGAGCAGCTTCGCCCAGCTCGGAGCAGCTTCCGGCCAGAGACCTCCGCTCATCCTCTGCCCGGCCAGAGCACCCCCCGCCGGAGCATAGCTCAGCCCGGCATCGTAGCACTCTCCCGGCTCAGAGCACCTCTCCCCGCTCGGAGCAGTCTCCCGGCTCAGAACCTCCTCCAGCCGGAAGCAGCTCTGCCCGGCTCAGAGCACCTCTCCCCGGCTCGGAGCAGCTCTGCCCGCTCGAGCAGCTCTCGCCGGCCGACGCCTGCCCCGCTCAGAGCACCTTCCCCGGCTCGAGCAGCTCTGCCCGCTCAACACCTCTCCTTCCGGCTCAGATCAGCTCCGCCCGGCTCGAGCAGCTCTCCCCGGCTCAGCACCTCTCCCCGGCTCAGATCAGCTCTGCCCGGCTCAGAGCACCTCTCCCCGGCTCAGAGCACCTCTCCCCGGCTCAGATCAGCTCTGCCCGGCTCAGAGCACCTCTCCCCGGCTCGGAGCAGCTCTGCCCGGCTCAAGCAGCTCTCCCCGGCTCAGATCAGCCTCCCGCTCAGAGCACCTCTCCCCGCTCGGATCAGCTCTGCCCGGCTCGGAGCTGTCCGCAGCCGCAGAGAAGGGCCGAGAGGCGCGGGCAGGTGCCGGGGAGGGGCCGGGAGGGTGCCCCGCGTCCCGCCCTGCCCGCCAGTGGCAGAGGGAATGAAAGATAAATGGTGCCATCTGCGCCCGCACATGCCGCGGTGGCAGGGGAGGCGAAATGCTAAGTAGAGCACGAGACGTGTCTGGCAGAGTCACCTATGCAGAAAATGAGCGGCCCCGCAGTGCCCGGCAGCCGCGGCCACCTCCGCCAGCCTCCGCCAGCCTCCGCCTCCTGCCGCCGTGCCCGCCCGCTCCCGGGGGATGCTCCGGTTCGGGAGGGGGGCACTGTCACTGTCCCGTTCGAGACGTCACCGGTCCCGCTCCCGGGGGATGCTCTGGCTCGGGAGGGGACTGTCACCGTGTCCCGGTTGGGAGGGGACTGTCACCTCCTATCCCGGTTCGGCGCGGCCATTTCCCCTATCCCGGTTCGGCGGGGCATTTCCCATCCGTTCGGCGGGGCATTCCCCTATCCCGTTCGGGCGGGGCCATTCCCCTATCCCGGTCGGCGCATTTCCCCTATCCGGTTCGGGTCATTTCCCCTATCCCGGTTCGCGGGTCATTTCCCTTATCCCGTCGGGCGGCCATTCCCCTATCCCGGTTCGGGCGGGGCCATTTCCCCTATCCCGGTTCGGGCGGGGCCATTTCCCTATCCCGGTCGGGCGGGCCATTCCCCTATCCCGTTCGGGCGGGCCATGTCCCCTATCCCGGTTCGGGCGGGATGTCATTTCCCTATCCCGTTCGGGCCAGTCCCCATCCCTTCGCCCATTTCCCCTATCCCGGTTCGGCGGGGCCATTCCCTATCCCGGTCGGCGAGCCATTCCCCTATCCCGGTTCGGGCGGGGCCATTTCCCCTATCCCGGTTCGGGCGGGGCCATTTCCCCTATCCCGGTTCGGGCGGGGCCATGTCCCCGGTCCCTTTCCCCGCGGGATCCTCCACTCCGGGCGGGGCAATGTCCCTCCTCCCGGCTCCTCCCGGTTCCTCCCGGTTCCTCCCGGTTCCTCCCGGCTCCTCCCGGTTCCTCCCGGTCCTCCCGTCTCCCGGCTCCTCCCCTTCCCGTCCTCCCGTTCCCCGTCCTCCGGTTCCTCCGTCCTCCGTTCCTGCCCGCTCTCCCGTTCTCCTCCCGGCCTCCCGTTCCTCCCGGTTCCTCCGGCTCCTCCCGGCTCCTCCCGGTTCCTCCCGTCTCCGCGGGTGAGGCTCCTCCAGTGCTGCATGAACTCTAAGGAAAAAAAAATCATTAATTCCATATCCTTAATATAAATATAACCCCAGAGAGCCGCACGGGTCCATTTTCCCTTCCACAAACCGTCCCAGAGCAGCAGGGTTGAATCAGGGTGGAGTTAATGCTGAACCCTGAACCCCAAAATGGGACATCCTCGGTTAAAGATCACAGAGGGAACCCTGAAAATAAATCCATTGAACCCTAAATTTGACACCCAAGTGGCAGCCCCAGGAATCCCTTGGAGGAATCGCCACTCGGCAGCAATTGTGGTTAATAATAACGCAGGCAGCATGGGGAGAACAGATTGCAGCGGGAATTGCTGGCTTTCCCCAGATTTGAGGGGTTGGGGGGCTGTTTTTAGCAGGCAGATCCCAGCTGGGCCTGGGATTGCTGTGTGGGGAGCTTTTTCCTGCTTTTAGTGGATATCACACCCAAAATCCTGGGAAAGCAGCTCTGCTGGAAGCTCAGGGATCCTCCACAGGGAAAAGGATCCTTCCCATTTCTCCCTTTTTTTTTAAAAAAACCAGGTGCTTCAAAAATTTCCAAGGCGCAAACTCAATGACAAAACACAGGAGCCTTCCATTGTTTGAGTTTGGAATAAAAGACAGATAATTAGGAAATTGGGAGTCTATTAATTTCCCAAATTTACTCAGGCACGAAGCACTGAGCTCGGGTGATATTTGCTTACCTCGTCATTATGCAAAAATATATTAGCTAATTATTTTGACTAATGCAATTAAGATATGCATATTTAGCAGAAAGCCCACAATAGAAACGTTCCAGTCAGCAGTTGCCAGTTTGCACTGGTGGGCAGCGGAGAGGGAAGAGGCTCCGGCGGAACGCGGGGATGAATTGGGAGATTGTGGCAGGGGAAAGTGGATCACAGCTCATCCATTTGGGAATATCCCAAATATTCCATTTGGGAATATCCCAAATATTCCATTTGGGAATATGCTGAAAGGGCTCCCAGCTGGGATTCCCTCTGAGAACAGGAATGGGATGGGCTGCCCCTCCATGTGACCCCAATTTCGGGAGCTCTGGTATGAAATTTGAAAAGATCGAGCCCAGCAAAGGCTCCTGGCCCCAGATCCCCTCGGAAGGCCCAGATTTGATCTCCCCTTTATTCCTCATTACTGCACAGGCGCTTAATGAGGAGACGGGAGCGGCTCGGGGGGGCCGATTATCCCCCAAATCCCGTCTATCGGGGATATCGGGCAGAGAATCTCCGCTCCTCAAGAGATCTCAGCTCCCCGGCAAAACTTAATCGGGAATTACACCCTCTAAATACCCGCGCGGGAGAGAGCGGACTTTGCAAAGCCAAAGCCTTTAATCTGCTTAGGCAGCGAGAGGGTGCTGCAAATCTCCAGAGGGCACATGAGGAGTCCCAGCTCCGTCGGGACGATGTGAAAAAGCTCCAGCAGCAAACACGAGAGGCAAAGTTGAGCCGGGCTTTGCCGGGAAGCGGCGAGCGATGATTATGGAAGCCGCGAGCGATGATTATTTTTATTTGGGACGACGTTATCCCAGGGCCTGTTTCCAAGGGAAGCGATCTGCGTTGTGTCATCCGGCGGTGCCGCCGTGTCCAAACACCGATGTGCTGTGGGAGGCAGGGGAAGGGCTCAGCTGCAGAGCAGCTCTGGCCCTGGGAGAAGCTGGAGCGGCGCCAGGGACGGAGCTCTGAGACGGAGAAAGGCCCTGCTAGGAAAGGCTGGAGGAGCTGGGCTTGCTTAGGCTGGGAAAGCTGCTCACAAACGTGGGGCGAGGCTCTGGACAGCTGAGCACACCTGAAATCAAATGAATCCATGGGTTTATTGTCACCATTTCCTGATTTTCCCTTTTTTTATCCAGAGCAGGGCACGGAGCAGGAGATACTGTGTCACCAGAACATTCCAGGAACTGCCCATGGCATCAGCTCCGAGAGGTCCCCACAGCGCTCCAGAACACTCAGGAAAAAGCCAAAAGAGTTCAAGATTTGGGACACCCCTTTTCATTAGGGCCGCCGTTGCCATTTTGCCTAATTAGTCTCCAATAATTAATGCTGCGAGCGCGGCAGAGATGGAATCAGACAAAAGGCTGGTGAGGAAGCCCCATGGAAGCCATCCATCTTTGGATAGTAATGATTATGTTCTTTTTTATTATTAAAGATCCCATTAGAAAGAATTTATGATTTTTCCCCTTTGTGAGAGAAATAATCAACATTCCGTCGGCTGCTCCCGGATTTTGGTGCGGATCCGTAATTAGGCACAGTTAAAAAGAGATTTTGCCTGAATGGCTTTTGGGGGAACATTACATCCAAATTACAGCCCCGCCGATTTATTTCCAGGGAAAATACGCTCCCAATAAATAACTCAAATCCAGTTGGTCTGAGCAAACATTTAGATCCCCAAGAAAACAGGTGGGGAAGGGAACAGAGAACGGGGATGTGCCTGGGGGTGAACTCGGAGCTCTGTGAGTGAACTCAGAGCTCTGGGGATGAACTCGGAGCTCTGTGGGTGAACTCGGAGCTCTGTGAGTGAACTCGGAGCTCTGTGGGTGAACTCGGAGCTCTGCTGGGTGAACCCGGAGCTCTGTGAGTGAACTCGGAGCTCTGCTGGGTGAACTCGGAGCTCTGTGAGTGAACTCAAGAGTGAACTCGGAGCTCTGTCTGGGGTGAACTCGGAGCTCTGTGGGTGAACTCGGAGCTCTGTGGGTGAACTCGGAGCTCTGGGGGTGAACCCGGAGCTCTGCTGGGTGAACCGGAGCTCTGTGGGTGAACCGGAGCTCTGCTGGGTGAACCCGGAGCTCTGCTGGGTGAACCCGGAGCTCTGCTGGGTGAACTCCGGAGCTCTGCTGGGTGAACCGGAGCTCTGCTGGGTGAACCCGGAGCTCTGCTGGGTGAACCGGAGCTCTGCTGGGTGAACCCGGAGCTCTGTGGGTGAACCTCGGAGCTCTGCTGGGTGAACTCCGGAGCTCTGTGGGTGAACCCGGAGCTCTGTGGGTGAACTCGGAGCTCTGTGGGTGAACCCGGAGCTCTGTGGGTGAACTCGGAGCTCTGCTGGTGAACTCAGAGCTCTGGTGGGTGAACTCGGAGCTCTGCTGAGTGAACTCAGAGCTCTGGTGGGTGAACTCGGAGCTCTGTGGTGAACTCGAGCTCTGTGGGTGAACTCGGAGCTCTGCTGGGTGAACTCGGAGCTCTGTGGGTGAACTCGGAGCTCTGTGGGTGAACTCGGAGCTCTGGGGGTGAACTCGGAGCTCTGGGGGTGAACTCGAGCTCTGTGGGTGAACTCCGGAGCTCTGCTGGGTGAACTCGGAGCTCTGCTGGGTGAACTCGGAGCTCTGCTGGGTGAACCCGGAGCTCTGTGGGTGAACTCAGGAGCTCTGTGGGTGAACTCGGAGCTCTGGGGTGAACTCGGAGCTCTGGGGGGTGAACCTGGAGCTCTGGGGGTGAACTCGGAGCTCTGGGGGTGAACTCGGAGCTCTGCTGGGTGAACCCGGAGCTCTGTGGGTGAACTCGGAGCTCTGCTGGGTGAACTCGGAGCTCTGTGGGTGAACTCGGAGCTCTGCTGGGTGACCGAGCCTGTGGGTGAACTCGGAGCTCTGGGTGAACTGGAGCTCTGCTGGGTGAACTCGGAGCTCTGTGGGTGAACCTGGAGCTCTGGGGGTGAACCTGGAGCTCTGTGGGTGAACTCGGAGCTCTGCTGAGTGAACTCAGAGCTCTGGTGGGTGAACTCGGAGCTCTCCCACATTCCCAGCACACGGAGCACCAGCTCGGAGCTCTCCCACATTCCCAGCACACGGAGCGGCTCCAGCTCCGTCCCGAACGCATTTCCAGCCAAGTTTTCCACCCCTTCCTCGGGCGCCATCTCCGCAGCTGCGCTTGGAAGTGCCGTTAATGGGAAGCCATTACAAGAGGAAGTCATTTGGAGATCATTCCCATGCTGGGAAATTTTGTTTCCGGAGCCATTTCATGCAAATTTTCGGCTTTGCTTGTTGGGAGTTGATGAATTCCGACGGCGCTCGCCTCGAGTGAAAAGCGGCGAGTTCGACGCCGTCGCATTCGCTGCGGATTTTAAAAACAATGCCCGCACAAGTTGCATTTCATCGGGAATTGGGCTTTTCATTTCCAACCCCGCGCTTTGGCAGCAAGGACGGAGCGGGAGCCTTTTCCATCCCGAATCAAATGGAACTGGTGATTTGCATGCACCTTTGGAGTCAAAATCAAACATTTGCCCTGGCTCGGCCCTCGCTTAATTAAAATGATGAGAAGGCGCGATAGGCTTTTGGTCTGAGGCAAAAAGGATGCACAGCCCTGAAATTTGGAACAAACATAAAAAACCCTGCGAAAGGCATGGTTGGAAGCGATAAGAAATGCCAAGACTATGCATTACATGGGATCACGGGATGAAAATAGAAAATATCCTTCAAAAAAATCCCGGCGCGCTGTGAAAGCGTTGGATTGGATTACAGCATTTCTGGATAATGTCCCCGCACCCGGCTCCTCACCCAGGATGAGGGGTCAGGAAAAAAAACCAAAACAACGGGAATTTCTCTGGGATACGGAGAACGGGCAGGGTCCCATTTGCATTTGCGAGCGCAGCTTCATTTCTTTAATTGGGAATTTCATGCATTTCAAATGAGTTGAAAGGCAGCACAGCTCATTTTAGAGAGCTCCATCCACTCAGGGAGCCGAGGGTTCCCTCCCTGCCATTCCCAGGAATTTGGGGTGTCCGTATTTCGGGGCTGTGTCCAAGGGCAAAACCAAGAGTTTCTGTAGAAAATTGTCATTTCAATGATTGCTATAAAGAACTGATGGAAATGGGTTTTTTCCCCAAGTCCAATCACAGCTATTTTAAACCCCAAAGCTTTGCACTTTTAAGTTTGATTCCAATAAAATAAAGAACAAAGGAAGAATTTTTGGGACCCCTTTTTTCCTTTAGGTGGTCCCTTGGGTATTTCGGGAAGGATTCTGGACATCCATTCCCCTGATTTGTGTTTAAAGAGCCATTTTCGTGGCCACCACCGAAATTCAGCTGCTCCATAGGGCAGAGAATTCCTCCCCAAACTCATTCTCCTCTCTGGTGTTCCCTGCAGCACCACACGAGCTGCTGTCGCTTTTATTTGTAAACACTTCGCTGTTTGGGAGGGACTTTAGCAGGACTCCATTTCTCCCTGTTTTCGCCATGTGCGATCACCTCAAGGGGGAGTCGCTCCTTTCCGAGCGGTTTTTTGGTTTTTTTTTTCTGTTTTGGACTCACGCACCTGCCTTGGCAATGGCAATGGGAATGGGAATGGGAATGGGAATAAAAGGGGCCAGGCAGCACAATTCCAGATTTGGGGAGGGGAGAGAGACGCAGAGTGGGGGGAATTTGTGTCACTGTCGCCATCGCTCCTGCAGTCTGTAAGGAATATTTTCTTTTCCCTGTACCCGCAGCGATATTCCATGGATAAACCCCACCGAGGATAACCGGGTGAGGACAGAGCCCGGCACCGGAGCCGTTCCCGTCCCAGCAGCCCGGAAGGCACCGCGCCGGGCGGTTCCGTGTCCCGGCTCCATATCCGGGAATGAACTCCCTTTGAACTCGGGGATGCGGCAGTGACAATGCCCCCCTCCCGGGGCTCCGTGTCACCGAGCGGGTTCGGCGGGACGCGCTCCTCTCCAGGCTGGGCTGAACGCAGCCGTTCCCGGCCGGGAAGACGCCGGCTGCAGCCCCCAGGCGCTCCCCGCTCTGCGCCAGGCCGGCCCTAATGCGCTTTGCCCCCCCGAGCCGCTCTGGGTTGGTGCCCAGAACATCTGGTCACCCTACAGCCTTTTCCTAATCCAATCGCGCCGTTCCCTCGGCGCATTCCCCAGCGGCGCAGCTGAGCCGCGCCTGCCGGCAGCGGGGAGCCGGAGAGGAGCTCGCTCGTTCGCTCGCACGCCGGCCCCAATTCCCGCTCCGTCCCCGGTTTGTTTGTCCCGGTTTGTTTGTCCCGGTTTATCCACCAGGGTCAGCTCCAGCCTGAGCAGAGTGATTGGGGGACACAGCTCCCTACCCACACACACGCGGCAGCAGCCAGACTTTCCCCCTCTCGTGTGGATTCCCTGCAAATCCGTTGAAAATGTTGCTGGAATGTCACAACAGACCCTCAGGACCGTCAGATTTCAGAGGGTTGGCTTATAGAAATAAAGCACAAGGACCTGAGCACATGGAAGGGAATGTCTGGGGATGGAACGGGGATAAATCCGTGTGCCACAGGCGCAGAATGGCTCCTGCCGGGTGTGGGCATTCCATGGGAGCCCAAAGGATCATCCCGGGCTCTCCACCCGGGGGTGTGGGTGTTCTGTGCAGTGGGAATCCCATTTCCAATCCCGGAATGTTGGGGGTCAGAAAAGCCCCTGAGAGGAGCAGAAATGCCAACATTTCCCATCGAGCTGCCGTGCCCGGGTACCCCAGATAAGATATTCACCGGAGCACCGCAAACCGCACCAGCTCCGCTACCCGCCCGCGCTGTTTGAAATGCTGAGCCCAGAGGAAAACCCAGACAATCCCACAGTGGAAAGGCCGCTGTTCACTCCTCACAATGGCACGGACCCCACAAGGTGGCGCCGCTCCATCTGCTTTTAGGGCGGCACAGAATCGCGGAGAGCCCGCGGGACGGCTCCGGGTGCGAGGAGCTCCGTCCAGCCCGAGCCTGGCACGGCCAGGGACCCCTTCCCCTGTCCCGGGCTGTTCCTGGCCTGGCACCCTCTCAGGGAAGCCATTTCCCCTTGTCCCGAGTTCTTCTCCAGGCCCTGGAAAGGCTCTCAAAACCTCCCTGGGGAGCTGCCACATCCCCCGTGCCGGGTGCTCTGGGGAGGGGAACATCGGCCCTCTGAGACTGGAATGAAATAGATGGCAGATGGCTTTAAAAAACGAAAAAAGCAATTATCCGAGGGGAAGGGTTTGGAACATGGCCTTTGAAATCCAAATTTGTTTAGCATTTTTAGCAGCTGAAATAATTTTCGGAGCATCTGATGAGAGCTTTGAGTGCTTCCTTCCCTCCTCTCTCTCGCCAAGCCATCCGTTCGAAGGCTGCCACTGGCACAGCGAGTTCCCTGCTCTATTGCTGTTGGAATTTTTCATCGGGGAACGGTGGAATGAGGGGATGAACTGCGATATTCCCGGCTGAATGGCCTTTTGAAAGGCTCCGTGCCTTTGCAGAGGATGGGAGAGCAGTGCTCTGTGATTCTTCAAACGTAACTACATGAGAATGGCTCTCGTTCCACTTCCCTTCCTCCCTCACTTCCCTCTGTTCATCCTCCACCAGCAAATAAATAATAAATCCATTATCCACAGCAATTCCAGACCACTGCAGAAATGAATCCCAACCATACCTGCGGGTGAGGAAGCACCTCTTTATCACAGTTCCAGTGTCCTGGTGTTGTGAAAGTGCTCCAGAACCGCAGCTCCCACGGCGATTGTGGATCAGCACAATGTTTGTGAGACCCCAAACAGCTCCCAGCAAAGCACACCCAGGCCATCCCCCAAAACCCAGATTTAGGCAAGGAACAACCCCCCTGTCTGAGAACCTCTGAGATGCTTCCCATGCAATGGGATGAGTCTCAGAAAAGAGGATAACAAGGCCCTGAAGGAGATTAAAGTTCGCTCCTCGTGGTGTCAATGTGGAGGAAAAACCCCCTCTAATCCCGCTCCGAGGGGACATCCAAACCCTTTAATTCCCTTAAACCGGGCTCAGCCGGGAGCTGCCCTCGGGCTCTGCAGCTCCTTCCTGCTGCCAGTCTGGGGGGACAGCGGGGACTCTGCCAAAATGGGGCACAGCGGGGACTCTGTGCCAAAATGGGGCACAGCGGGGGACCCTGTGCAAAATGGGGCACGGCGGGGGCTCTGTGCCAAAATGGGGCACAGCGGGGGCTCTGTGCCAAAATGGGGCAATCAGGCGGGGACGTCTGTGCCAAAATGGGCACAGGGGGACGTCTGTGCCAAAATGGGGCACAGCGGGGACTCTCGTGGCCAAAGAGGGGGCACAGCGGGGACTCTGTGCCAAGATGGGGCCACAGCGGGGGCTCTGTGCCAAAATGGGGCACAGCGGGGCTCTGTGCCAATGGGGCACAGCGGGGACTCTGTGCCAGTCTGGGGGCACAGCGGGGACTCTGTGCCAAAATGGGGCACAGCGGGGACTCTGTGCCAAAATGGGGCACAGCGGGGACTCTGTGCCAAAATGGGGCACAGCCGGGGACTCTGTGCCAAAATGGGGCACAGCGGGGACTCTGTGCCAAAATGGGGCACATGTGCCGGAGGGTCTGTGCCAAAATAAGCTGGGCACAGCGGGGACTCTGTGCCAAAATGGGGCACAGTGAGGGGGCCAGAAACCCCCAAATCCGGGCTTTTCCCTGGGTTCAAATCAGTGGGATGGCAGCAAGGCTGGGCACTTACTTTGGCTAAGGGTCTCTCAGTCTCCAGGGATTCCTAAACCAGAAAAACTTCATCTTGGAGCAACTTGCCGGGCCTGAGATTTGTTTTCTCTTTTCATTAGGACTCTGATGGAGGCAGATCCCGCGTTCCCAAGGATGGAGCTGTGAAATAAAGCTGATTTCATCACTGGCGCTCAGGAATGCGGAGAGGGAAGTGTGGGGGCGACTTTGGGAACAAGGAAATCTTTGTGGATTTTGGGGAGTGAGCGAGCTGTGAGTCAGCCCGGGGCCATGAGGTTCTCATTGAAAGTTTCCATCCCACCATTGTCACCATCACCCGAGGAAGCCTCCCACGGCAGATGGGCCGGCAAAGCAGCCCACCAGGCCGCCAATCGGGGCTCCCGGTGAGAAAGCCGCGAGGTGCTGCCAGGTGGGCTCCTTCCCGGCCGGCCCGGGCACAGCGGGCCGGAAAACGCGAGCGGGAAGGGAGCGATTCGCTGCGAGCTGGAGCGTGCCTGATGTAATTACACAGCGCTCCTTGCGAGGCAGCGGCCGGCGAGGCAGCACTAATTCCCCATCGCGTACCTGCGGGGAACTCCAGCGCAACAGCTGCTCGGACAGAGCGCAAAGAGCGGCGCGCTCCCGCTCCCGCGCTGCCGTTCCCGCGCTGCGTTCCGCCCCCGCCCGCGCTGCGTCCGCGCTGCCGTTCCCGCGCTGCCGTTCCCGCGCTGCCGTTCCCGGGCCCTTTTCCGTGCTTTTACCGGGCCATTCCACACGTGGATCTCCCCGGGGAACGCAAAGCCTCGAGCCCAAAGTAGTTCCTAAAAACGAGGGACAATCCCCATGGATTGCTCTGGGAATGGCTGGAGGTGTTTCCCTTGAATTCCTTTCGTTCCGGAGCCTTTAAGCTCTTCACCACCACGTTAAAATGCTTTAATAACTGTATTTTATTTATTTATTTACACCTCCTGCCCAGCCATCATAATCGGAGGATATCCCTGTCCTATTTGTGTCCCTAAAGGAAACGTAAGAAAAGCAAAATATTTCCCCCTGTCCTCCTAAAGGCAGCTTTCCCAAAGCTTTTACTCCCAGGAACCGATTTTGGGAAGTGCAGGAGGCGTTTGGGAGCTTTTGAGCCACAAAAATATTCAGTGGCCCTTTAAAAAGTAGATTTATTGCCCCAGCCAACAGCTCCCTGCGGCTGGGAAGCTTTTCCAAAGGGTTTGCAATGCCTGGACCTGTTCCAGATGGAGGACTCAAACCAAACAGTTTGGAATTTATAAATTATGGTGTCTCTAGAGATAATGAGGTGATTTATATAGTTATATATATATTTAACCTAAAATATTATAATAAAATTGTATCCATTAGGATATATTTGTTATCAATTGTTATTTATGATATACAATATTTACCTATAACTTAATTATATAATACAATTTATTAATATCTTTCTATTATAATATGTATGTGGTATATATGACATGTGTATTTATACTATTTTAATATTTTTATTATATAACAATACATTTATTATTGTGGATATATTTATTATTATTATTATATATCTATATTTAGTATTTTTATCTGTAATAAAGTTTTATATAGATGAATATGTATAATAAAATGATATCTATTATAAAGTTCTGTGGCATAGAAGATGTATTATTATGCAGTGAACACTTTTAATAGCTATAGAATAGAATTTTTGTGCAGTGCTGGGAGCTGCCCCAGGCCCTCCAGGAGCATTCCCAGGAATCGGGTGAGGATCCCACAAAGGGTTGGGTGATAAAGGATTTTAAGGATTATCACAGCAGGAACACCTTCCACCATCCCAGATTGTCCAAGCCCTTTCCACCCTGGGACACTGCAGCTGATCCCGTGGGATCCTGGAAACAACCCCACAGTTTGTGCTTTACACCACGGAACCAACGCCACTCCCCGGCCCCGAGAGCGCGGCACAAATAATGATTCCCATTAAAGCAACGGCAGCGGCGCCGGATAATGTGCACGGGATAAAGGAGGCATTTAGAGGATGGCAAACTAATTGGTTCAGGAATGAAATTTGAAAAATGCCACATCTCGCCGGAGCAGTGGGAGTGCAAAGCCTCCGCCTCTAATGAGGCTCCTCCAAAGGAGGCGGATGTGTCATATTTCTCGGGATGAGGCTGCATTAGGAAGCTGCTGAGATGGGAATAGTCATTACCTGCTTGCCACAAAACCATTGGAGGAGCCCGCTGCCGTTCTGCGGGCTCGGGGAGGGCTGCAGGTGCTGCAATGACTCTTTGGGAAGTACCCACGATGGATATTAAAGGAATTCGGGAACTTCTCGGTGCTGCTGGCTCCCTGCACATTTCTGATGAGGCTCATTATTCCTGTGGAATTCTGAGTGCACGGAGCAGCACACTCCATCACATCCCATCCCGTTCCCGTTGGCCACACAAGCCAGGGAGCACCTGCCGGGGCTTTGGAGCATTTGGGAAGCTGCTCCTCTCCGGTCAGAGAATGGAGCTCCATCTCCTGAAGAGCACATACATCCCCCTGGAGCCAGCAGGCAGCTGCAGCTGCAGAAGCATTGGAAAGGTCAGGAGAATGCATTAAAGTGTCCCCTGGCCACCCCGGCAGATGCCGGGGGCTCTTCGGGGCACAGCTGCCCTGGCAGCCACGGCCCCTGGGCTCAGCCTCCCTGGGGATGCTGAATGAGAGTCACCTTTCCCAGGGCCATTTGGCTGAGGAGTGCCAGGAAAAGGGACAGGAGTCAGTCGTGACCAACAGTGAGGGTAAATTATGGGAGTCAAATCCATTTGGGGAGTTTGAATCCCACCCTTTGGATTCCTTTTTGAACCCTTGTCGGTTTGGGTTGAAGCCTCAGTGGCTCAGCCCCAGAAATCCTGCGGGTCATTTCCAGCCTCTGAAAGTGGAAAATGTTGCTTTAGTCAGAAGAATGGAGAAAGAAGAGCTGCAGCTGCTGCTCCCAGCTCTGAGCTGGGATTCTCCACACTACCAGGGGCTGAGGAGAGCAGGATTTGGCCGGTGGCTGGTGGAGATAAGCCCTGCCCGCTCCTGACTGCGGAACAGGAATAATTAGGAGATATTCCCGTTGATAACAAGCCCTCCCCCTTATCAGCAGCCACTGCAGGTGTTCCCAGTGTTGGTGTTTCCAGCGGAACACTCCGTGTGAAAATGGATATTACGGTGAGGCTGTCGTTCCCTACGGAAAATGGAAATCAATCTCCGAGGCTCCGGGCCCTGGGAGGGTGGAGCCGGCTGGGGGAGCCCTGGTGATGCTTGGCAGAGATGTAAGGATCATGCCGTGCCACCCGTGCCGTGGGCAGGGACACCTTTCACCAGTCCATGGTGTTTCAGGTGCCATGGGTGCCAGGCCGGAGCCGGGCAGCGGGGAAAGGCTCCCGGGATGGAGAGCAGCCCACGTGCCCCGAGCACGACGGCTCTTTGTGCCAGCTCTCCCAAGCTCCACGTGTTTACGTTCCTTCTGCTTAATATTTCTGCGATCTTCCCTGGCATCAGCCACTCGGAATTTTTCCCCTCCCACTTCACACCTCGGCGGAGCCTTCTGGTCCCGCAGCAGATGCATTGTGAAGCTTCTCCTTCCCCGGCGCCCGCATATGCTCCATTAAAAGTGTTTGTTTCCTTGAGCGGCTCCCAATTGGGATGTGACAAAAAAAAAACCCTCCCAAGTTTTTTGGCCCGGGCTCGGCAGCCCCCGGCCCCGCGGCGCGGGGTCCCCGTGTCACCCGCCCGCTCGGTGCCAGCGATTTCCCCGTCCTCACGCCGGTGCCTCCGACGTGCACCGGCACCCAAAGATAGAAAGCGGGCTCCTGCACGGCAAGAACAGGGTGGGAGGTGCCAGCTGGGAGCTCGGGAGCGGGGACGGAGCCGTTGCCTGGTGATGGGGAGCGCGGGCAGGCTGGCATTTCCCGCGGCGGGAGCGCCAGCCCCCACCTGGCACCGGCACGGGGCGCTCCCAGGGCAGAGGGCACGCCGAGGGCACCCCATCCTAGCTGGGATTGGGTAAAGATCCCCTGGATATGCCAGCCTGGGCCAGAATTCCTGCCTGCATTAATAGCTCCACGCACGGATTTCTATGGAATGGCTGTAGGCACAGCTGCCACCCATAAAATACCTCAGCCTGCTCTTTTATTCCTGCTGGAAAAGGTGTTTGGTTACCATTCCTACAAATGTGGGGGTTCACTGGCATAAAGCACATCCCAGTTATGGAATTCCACATGCTTTATAAAGGCAGTATTTCAGGATGCTTCCCATGGAGAAGCACTGCCTTTGTCTCCCTTCATCACGGGTGCCGAGGAATGCTGTCCCGTGCTGCTTGGCTCTGGCTGGGAATTCACAGCAAATTGCATGGAATTGCACCCGAAAAATGCTGCCCTTCTCCCAGAGAACCAGCCCCAGCAACCCAGGGAGTGACTGGGGCTGCTCTTTGGGGTGCTCCTTTCTCCCAGAGAACCAACCCCAACAACCCAGGGAGTGACTGGGGCTGCTTTTTGGGGTGCTCCTTTCTCCCAGAGAACCAGCCCCAGCAACCCAGGGAGTGACTGGGGCTGCTTTTTGGGGTGCTCCCTTCTCCCAGAGAACCAACCCCAACAACCCAGGGAGTGACTGGGGCTGCTCTTTGGGGTGCTCCTTTCTCCCAGAGAACCAACCCAGGGAGTGACTGGGGCTGCTCTTTGGAATTGCAGCCGTTCCCTCCCTCCTCTCCAGCTCCTCTCAGCTGCCTGGGAGCGCCGCGCTCGGCCGTCCATCACACGGCTCCGGCGGCAGGAACAGCTGCTCTCCCTGCTCCCGCTGTCCTGGAGGTCACTGAGCAATTTGGGGCTGATGGATGAGATGCTCTGAGATGATTTCCGAGCATGCCATGGGACAGATCCAATCCTTTGCACAGGAGACTCTTCCAGCTGCTGGGAATTGCTCTGGAATGGGCCCAGCGTGGCATCCTTTGATCGCTCCAGAGCCCAGGGCTGTCTCCCAGCACCAGATCCCAGGGATCTGCAGATGGGGCTGCCCTGTCCCTTCCCAGCCCCATAACCAATTTGGAGAATATTCCCTCAATGATCAAACAATTCCCAGACATATGGAATGACTCCAGTCACAAGGTTAAGAGCGAGTGAAACACTCAGGAAGCTGAGGATGTGTTCCCATCCCTAGACACGGGATGAGGTGCCGGTGGGTGCCACGGGTGCTCGGGGCAGGGAAACGCCCCGTGCCCGCAGCTGCCAGCGCCCCAGGAGCCGAGGGCAAGGCAGCAGAGGCGGCGTGGCACTTTGCCAGCTGGCTGCCATCTCCTCGGCGCTCAAAGTCACCGTGCCCCCCGCCGTTGCCGAGCTCCTCATCCCGTTTTTCTGCCGCCGCGCACGGCGAACGCGGCCGCGGCGGATCCTCCCCCGGCAGGGCCCGCTGTCGAACGCGCCGCCTTCGCAACGTGACACGGAGCCTAAGAACTCACCGAGAGACTAATTACTGCTGGAAAATGGCAGGCCCAGCCCCAGCTCCTGGAGCTGCAGCTGACAGCCCGGCCCGGCCCCCGGCTGCTCGGGCAGCTCTCCCCGGAGCTGCTGTCACCCCCTGTCCTGCTCGGGGCTCCCATCCCGCGGGATCCAGAGCAGCACCTTAGCCGAGGCTGAAATGGTTCCAATTAAAAACTGCCAGCCCTCCTCTCTGCTTCCTGTCCTTCCCAGAAATAATATTTATTCATTCCTAGGTAAAAATGAATGCCTCAATAGTTACAATTCGAAAAGGAAATACTGAGAGGTGATTGATCCGGGACTGAGGAATCAGCTCACATTGACCTGGGTGTGTGTAAGATATAGAATCTAGAGTTTTGTATCTGGATAATTCAAATTTCCCTGGAACTGGGAAATAATGCCACGTGAATTCCCCATAAATGCCATTTTGCCCAGGAGAATTGACCTGGGAGAGCACATTGTTTTCCATGACATGTGGAGCTTTGCACATGGAGTCATTCCATGCTTTGAGCAGAACCGAGGAGGAAAAACATCTTTACTCCCCTTGGAGCTGCCTGAGGAGTGTAAAAGCTTTCAATTGCCATGGTCAGAAATGGGGGCATTTCACCAAAATGCCATCGTTTTTCTCCCTTTTTTTCATTGACATTCAAATGTGGTACAAAGAGAAATCATCTCAAACTTACTTTTCCTTCTCCTGTTCCTGTTCCTTTTCCCTTTCTTTTTCCCTTTCCTTTTCTTTTTCCTTTTCTTTCCTTTTCCTTTTTGGGATGAGTTACTCAGCGAGCTAATCTTGATATTGATAAAGATAAAAACAGTAATTAGAATTAGAAAATTATTATTAAAAACTACCAATGATTTCAGGTCTAGAATAGAGATTTTGGGGCATTTTATCCATTCTTGGCACTCTCTTTGGTTGCCCAAATTTTCCTGGCTCAGGAAGCAGCTCCAGGACTTCCTCAGGCTTTTCCCATGTGCACGGAAAGAATTGGAGCCATGGGAGGTATGGAAAGCCAGGATTGGGATTATTGGTCAGGGTGGGGTTAATTCTGCATGTATTTGGTGATTTAAATGGCATTTTTTGCAGGAAAAAGGCTTTTTGGGGTTTGATGCTGTGATGATTTGTGCTTTCTTAGTTCCTCCACCCCAATGCAGGACTTGGGACTTACAGAAGTACAAAGCACAAAAAAAATTGGAGAAAAATAAAGGAATATTTCCTGGTGGCTCATTTAAGGGAAAAATGAGGCATTTTCCCAGGGAATGATTGTATTTCTGAGTGGCAGAGAGAGCCTGGGGAGCAAAACACCCGTTGGAAAAGAAGGAAAATCATGGAGTGAGTTGTGCTGGCTGTTTGTTTGGCAGGAAGCTGCAATCGGAGATTTCCCCCCGTGTTAATGACACAGCATTAGTGACACTCCAGTGCATCCCAGAGCTACAATTCCTGCCTGCTCTGGAATTTGGGAAATGCAGCTTTTGGGGGGAAAAATTGGGAAAACAAGCCTTCAGAAAAATCCAAATGCTAAAAACGTGAATGTGATGGAAACTCCTGGATGTTTCAGTTTAAAAACATCAACGTGGAAATGAAGTTATGTTATTTTACATAGGAGGAAATGCAATCCTGAAATTAAGTGGAATGGTGTTTTTCCCTTTGGCTTGGGAATCCTTTCAAAATTCCCTCAGTGAAAATTTTAGGGAAAAATGTATTAAATGAAGTGGAATTCAGGGAATAACTTGGATTTGGGGAAACACATGGCAGGAGCTCAAATCTGGACTGGGTGCTCAGGAAATCCATGGAAGATGATTCTTGGTGAGTCTGAGAAACTCCTTCATTTTCAACTGAATTTTTCAATTGGGAATTTTTCCACGTGGGACATTCCGAGGGAAAAACAACTCTTGGAGTTAGAACTGAGGAAGTCCCGGAGACAAATGTAATTAATGGATAATTTGGGATGTTGGAGGCAGTTGCTGCCATTCCCTCATGCAGCTGCAGATCCCCCTGTCTGATGCAGGGATGTGATATTTGAAACCTTCAGGAAATGGGGGAACTCGGATTTATTTCATCTCAAATAACCTCATTCCTTGACTGAGGGAATTTTGGTGTACAGGCTCACCTTTCCCAAAATGTATTCCCTGAATTTCTTCCCTAAATAAATAAAACGCTCACAGAGCGCTCCCAATAATACCCTTGAGTTAATCACATCCTAATTAATCGATGATCAAGTCTCATTAAAGGGGGATAACAGAGCTCCTGACTCCCACCTGCATTCCCATCCACGCTGCCAACACGTGCAGGAGGCACCTGAAGAATTTTGGGATGAATTTTGGGATAAATTCCGTAGGGTGTACAAGCAAACACCAAGGGAAGGACTCATTTTAATTAAATTAAAGCTCATGTTTCAGCTAAATTATATCTGGAAAGAAAGAGGAAATGCCACATTTTTTTGGGGGAAAAAACCTCCAGGTGGTTTTAACGTCATTTTGAAGTTCCTGAGGTGCGTTTTTCCCGTTTTTCTGATTTGACTAGAGAGGCCCAGGTGGTTGCAGCCGCTCTTGCCGGCTCCAGGTAAATCCAGAGCGCCTCAAAAGCGGGGTTTGGACTAGAAGGAGGATTTGTGAGCCCGCAGGGGTGACACGCGTGTCCCCAAATCCCGCAGCGCGTCCCGAGCCGTTCCCGTTCTCAGCCGGGCCCGCAGCGCCACCTCGTGGAGTCCCCCGGAGCTGCAGCGGGAAATCCCGCGGGAAAAGGCCGCCTCTGACCCCACAAATAGAAATATTCTACCTTTTATTCGTCTTTTATAACAGGAGATTAGAACTTACCAAATAGCTCAGGTAGCAATGAGGAAAATCCTTCAACGAGGCACTTCCCCACGAGGGCACAAAAGCAGAAGCAGGAATTTTTTCGTATTATAAATTATTTATTTCTATATATAATTCCGTGTTTTATATCCCTGCAAACAAAGGAGTAAGGAATTAGGAGAGGAATTAAACATGCCATTGACCAACACAGCTCTGGGAGTATCCTGGATAGTGTAGTGATAGCGAAAACAATCCCAGAAAATAAAGTTTTGTTAGACAATTTCCAGTTTTCCATTTGGAAAAAAAAACTATTTTAACAGCAAATTCACTGGGGATGAACATCCAAACGTGCCAAGGCAGAAAAGAACCGCCCCAGTGTGTCCAAGGAACAGCAATTAGGCGAGGATTTAAGTTTTAATGGGATTTACGTAATTAAAAATGCAGTAAATTTAACTCTACAAAGAGATTAATTATGGCAATTAAACACTTAGCAAGTTTTCCTGGGAATTTACAGAATCCTATGGATATGGTGCTGATCAATGTCTGATTTATCAACATTAATTTGGTAAATTTTCTTGGAAATGTGCCCTAAGTAGTACAAAAATTCCAATTAGGATGGAAAAGTAACATTTGCAATAAATATTCCCTGAAATCAGAGAGAGAAAAAACATCCAATAAAAGAAGGAAGGAGTAACATTTAAATCCCAGCTCGCCTGGGAAACAAGATCAGGAATTTTGTCATATTAAAAACTTCTGGAACGCTCAGGAATTTGGTGGAAGTGCAGGGAATGATGATTTAAAATCTGTTTCCTCTGCTCCCATTTTGGAGTAAATGGGAATTGCACAGGTGAAGTTACTCCTATCCAAGAATTATCTGTATTTGGTGGGAATAACAATCCAAAGGAACTCCAATTTCACTTGTATTTGGCATCTGAAATTCTCAGCGGAGCTGGGACGTTTCAGTGGAACAAAGGAGCCACAATTCTTTGGGAGTACCAAAACTGAACTTGGCAAAAGTCAGGAATTTTATTTCCAAATCCATGGAGGAGGAGGAGGATGACACCAGGAACACAGTCCAGCTCAAAGCAATGATTTATTGGAAATGGCAGTAAATCAAACCGACAGTCTCTGGGTATGGTCAAGCAATTATCCAGGAGTCGAAGAGAAAAGTGGGAATCTTGGACTGGGATAAGGCTTTGCTTCCTAGTGGCTCTCTCCTTTTTTGCCAACTACCTGCAAGAGGAAGAAAAAGCAGGAACAGAGTTTAAACCTGAGCAGGAGTTTGGTGTTCAGATTTTAGTGCCGTGCTCCGGGAATTGCTCCCTGTGCAGAGTTAGGCCTGGCAAACCACAGCAATCCCAGTTTAGTGCTGGGACACACAGCAAGGCTGGACTCAGTTAGGAGCTGGGAGAACATCCCAAAATAATCCCAGTTAACACATCAGGAGTTAAACCTCAACACACTCCAGGAGAAATTCCAGTGGGGAGAACCCTCCTGGATGATCCAGGGGAGGCTGTTCCTTCCGCATGGCAGAGAATATCGACCTCAACGTGCAGCTCTAACCCAGAAATTACCCAGAAATCAGGGATTTTCAGGGGTTTAAAACAATAACCCAAATCCCTTCCAGGCCTGAACCTCAGGAATGTTCTGGAAGCTGCTCCTTCCCCTGTTCATTCCCTGTCACAGTCCAGGTGAGTTCTCTGTCCCACAATCATTAATTTAAAGCCCATTTCCAGAGTTAAATTGGTCATTCCTGTGAATTGGTTTATCCCTGACGTGATTCCAAACTGTGTTCACACACAGGTTAGGCAAAGAAGTGAGGGAGAAAAGGAAAACCAAGAGTTTAAAGATTAAGGATTAGGTGTTAGCAAGTATGGAATATCAACAAAAATATTCGATACCAGTCGGAGGCAGAGAGGGACAAGTGGCCCATGTGTATTATCTGGAAAACCCAGCACATGGAGATGGAGATGGATATTTTGGCATCTCAGCTCAACCCCACCCATTTTCTGCCCATCCCATCCCACTTTCCCACAGGGAAATATTTATTAACCCCCAAATGATCCACGTCCTTTCCCTTCTGTTGGGAAATAAAGGAAGCCTGGGTAGAGCTCCCCAGGATTAAACCAGGCTGGATTGTTTAAGAGTGCCTGGTGTGACCTTCAAATGGCAAATTCAGGATAAAAGTGGGACAGGCTTTGGCAAAGTGTTTAAGAGAGGAGGGGAAAGCTGAGCTGATGAGCCAGGAAGTGAAGATGCTCCGGGATTTGACAAGGGTGGGAGCTGAGCACAGGGAGGGAGAGCCAGGCCACACCAATCCCATTGTTACTTTTAATTTCTTCTGCCTTTTTAGTTCTTTAGGAATGGGGAGTTAAGCTGGAAAACAAACAAAAGGAGTGTTACAAGAACCAAAGCAGCAGCAAGATGTGTCCAAATTGTACTGCAAACAAGCAGCTGTGAGGAGAAAGCAGGAATTTATTCAGAGGGGACACAGCTACACCCCAATCTGTCAGGATTTATCTGTGGCTCCTCCCACTGCTCTCCCCTTTCCATCAATCCATTCCACAATTCATTGTGGCACTGAAAGCTGTTAAACTCCTTTATTAAGTTATTACCAGCAGAAAAACTAAGTTTTAAGTTCAGTTAAGATCAAGTTTTGCTGCTAAAAATTAAGTAGGTGTCATGTTGGTGTTAGTGCTTTTAACCTTCTGAAATTAGAGGGTATTTGCACCATCAATTTATTATTGAAGCAGTTTATTTTAAAAAAATAATGAAGTTTCCAAAAAAGGGAGCTTTCAAAATCAAGATATAAATCCCACAGCTATTTAAAAAAAAAACCACTACCTTTGGTGTTTTTAACTTGCCAGCCCCTCACGTTTTCTTCGCATTTATTTTTAGAGCTGATGATCCAAACTCATAGAAAACCCAAAAAAATCCAGGACAGAGCTGCACATTTCCCTTTGGATGTCCCAAGCAGAGTTTGGAATTGTGGCACCAGCAAGCAGGTTTAAAGTGGAACTTTAAGGAACTCACTCGTTTGAAGTCGTTCATGTTCGTGGCTTGCACTGGAGTGCCAATAAATGTGAAATATGTGATTCTTGTCGTCTCCTCATCGCCATGATTGGACTGAACAAACAACTGGAAAAAAAGCCAAAAAAAAGGAGTTCAACTTTCATCCCTGAATCGATACCTAAAGCAGCAGCTGCTCGAGATGTTTGACCAAATTAAAGCTTTTTCCCAGTTGTAAAGGCCTCTGTCCTCTTCATGTAAGTAATTATATTTCATAGTGTTATAAAGTATAATAATAAATTCAAATTTATTCTACACTACACCACAATTCTATATTCAAGATATAAAATGAAATAATTTTATTGAAGTATTTAATATTAAATAATTATCCACAGACAATGCTGTTGTTTCCCTGGCTGTTTTATTAAAACCCCACCCAGCTGGGATTTTCACAGCTTCCACTTCCCACATTCTGCCAGCAAACCCAGGACCTAAAAAGTCCCAACTTCACTGGAATCTGAGTAGAAATTAAACCAGAATCAATTAATTTAATGTCGTTTGCTCCTGGGCAGTCCCTACCACAGGCTGCAGCACTCTGTGAAATTCCCTCAGGAAAAAGGGACTTACAGTGACACTGTTGACATTCTGGAATTTTACGTAGCGGAGCTGGATGATCCCATCTTCTTTAATGTCATCCGGGCCCAGCTCCAGGGCCTGGGTGGGTTCACTTCGTTCTGCCTCCTCAAAATCCATCGAGCGCGGGAGGTTGATGAAGATTTTGATGTATTTTGGCCCTTGTCCTGGGATAGAAGAGATGGGCATTACATTCCACAGGGAATTTCAGAATTCCACCAAGCTGCATGGCATTTTACGGTGTAAGCTGAGTTACTATAAAAAACCAAGGTGCAGCTTTCAGTGGCTCTCACCTTAAGCCTGGAATTAAATCCAAGCTCTCTCTGAAGGGGATCAAACTATAAATAGATATCAAACTACAATAAATGGTTCTATTTGTGTATGACACTGTAATATGTGCATATCAATCCATAATAAATAATTCTAATTGCACCAGACACTTCACTCACCATTGTCTGGCCCCTGAAGTTTCATAGAGTAAAGCTTGACAGGCTGACTAAAAGCTACAGTGATAAGCAGCTGTGGAGAAAAAAAAAACAGAATTAAACACTGGTTTCCAACTCAGCACAAGACTCTGGAATAAATGATGTGGCCATTTCTCTCTATTCTACACATTTTGGACGTTTAAATCCCAGCAAACGCTGCTCTGCTTGGGAATTCTCAGTGTGGAAAGCAGTAACGCTGCAAGAGCTTTGTACCCTGTTTTTTCTACCCCTCCCAGGCTGTCCCAGGGTCCCAACAGTAAAACATTCTCCTGGAATGTGTGAGGCACACCTGCTCGTCACAGTCGGACTCCAGGTAGGAGGAATCTTTGCGTAAACAGTTCTCAAAGCCGTGCTCGTCGCTCTCGTTGAGGCACTCACAGCCAGCCTTGTTGATGAAGGGCAGCAGATCCATCTGGGAACAGAGCAGGAGCTGCTGGGATGGGGGAGTGTCCATCCCAAAGGGACAGGGACACACACACACACCACACACATCAGTCACACTGTCCCATTATTGATTAACAATCAAGAAATCAAGCCATAATCTGCTGGAAGTCATTCCTATGTGCCACCTTGCCCCATATTCCTGTGCCATGCTTTTCTTTTTAAGCACAAAGAAATACAAAGGGAACACCTTTAGAACCATCCCTTAACAAACATGAGGAAAAGAAAGAATGAGACTTTTTTTTCACTTTATGAAATGTTAGGGATGGCTGAGAAGGAAATTTTAATGTCTAGGAAGATTTTCCGTTCTTAATAAACCTGTACATGTAAATGTATTTTTTTTCTGGAAAAGAAAGCCCAGACAAATTATTTTCTTGGGCAGCTTCACTTAAAATCCTATCATTTAACTTAAAACACTTTTGAAAACCAAGGAGTTTTTAACATCCAAGCTCCACAAGCATTCCAACACAACTCTGGGACGATACTCACATATCCTTTTGGGATGTCTGTGTCCTCGCTGTTGCCGGGATCGTTCTCCAGGTGCTGTTTGATTTTATCTTCCAAACCCACAGCATCTGCTCCCTGGTACTGGTCAATCCGTACTTTGTTCCGGAAGAACAGGAACGTGGGGGTTGCTGAGATGTTGTTGGTGGCAGCTGTGCCCTGGGAGCAGAAAGGAGTGTTTGTTCACTGCTTTAGGTCAGTCTCACCTGCACCACTGACAATAAATCCATGGATTCAATTTTGGCCTTTTTGCTTCAAGAATTGCGCCCATATTTGGCTGGCAAGGCTCTTTTTAATTCACACTGGTGCTGTGTTCAATACCTAAAAGTATTATTTTAGCAATACAGGTTAATTAATTAATTAATGTGTTTATGCTGCTCAAAGGGCAGCACAGCAGGCACTGCGGGAATGTTTTTCCAACAGGAATTTTTGTAGGAATTTGGTATTATGGCTCTCTGGGATGCAGCAAGCACAGTTGCCTCCCAATTCCCATTCCCAATTCCCATTCCCAGACAGAAGAAGGATTTTGGAGCACCCACCTGGCACTGGTGCACATCCACCTCCAGAAACGTTGCCTGAGGGTATTTGTTACTCAGGGCATTGAAGGCGGGAGCGATCCTCAAGCAAGGGCCACACCTGTGGAAAAATGACAATTCCCCTTAATTTTGCTTTTATTTTATTTTTCAATGCCTGCCCCAAACAGAACAACCACAACATTCTTGCAACCTCCCTACCCGGCTGTCAGTGGGTGATACAATAAAGAATGACATTTAGGAACCCACAATTTATTGCAGCATTTTTACCACACTCCTGCTTAATAAAGTGTTACAAAGCAGGGCAAAATCAGCAAAAAAAACTACCAAAAAACTAATAACAAAAGAATCATCTCATTAGTCCATGTTACCGCTTGGGAAAAATTGTATTTATACATAATTTAAATATTTAAAGGTCAAAATGTATCAAAGCCTCGGGGATCATAAAATTTTTCTCACAATAAATCTCTTTTACACCTATAACCAGTTATTCCCATATTTATTTGGCCCTGGGACAACAGAGCTAGTTTCTTTTGATTTAACTGCATTGCCTTGGCTGAAAACACCAGTTATTTATTACTTATTTTGTGCCAGCAAAAGTGTAGGAAGTGCTCAGCTTCACCAATTCCCGGAAAGGGATATTCTCACTTGGAAAGAGGAATTGAAAAGTGAAATCAAAAAAACCCCAGCGAACTAAGAGGCAGCAACCAGGCAATAATAAGGTGCTTTATGAAGCCCCAAACCTCCGAGATTGTCACTATTCTCCCTGATTTCACACATTAACGGGAATAATTCAGTTGCTAAGGGTTTTTTTTGTGATAAATTCATTTCGATCTCACCACAGTTGCACCTCCCTGCTGAGGAGGAACAGGGATTATCCTGGGCAAAGGGGGTGAGGACCCAGTGAAGTTTTATGAGGGAAAGAGATGTTTTTCGGGGTTTTTAGTGTTGTGCGTGCTTTGTTTCCATCCGTTTCCTGCCCTTTAATGGAGCTTTAAAGCAGCGCAGCCCCTGCTCCCTCAGAGCGCCTGAAGGCTGCCGGGTCCGGCGGGAAAAACGGGAATTTATCGCAGGAATTGGGAACACGGTGCTAACGCCGCGACTGCGTTACCGAGAGTCCCTAACGCTACCGACAGCGCCGCGGAAGCCGCGGGACCGGGATAAAACCACGGCAGCGGCGGAGCCCATCCCGGGAGCCTGAGGCGGGAGCGGAGCCGCGTCCCGCCCTCACTCACCCTCTCATGGTGAACTTCACCACGGCCAAGCGCGAGCCGGCGGCGCTCAGCTCGGGCTGGAACTCGGTGTCGTTGGCGATCACCTTCACGCCCGCCATGGCCGCGGGCCCCGGTGGCGGTACCGGGTGCGATGTGCAGCGTCACGGCGGGCAGGACGCCCGGCATGCACCGCTGGGACCAGCGCAGGCGCGGCCGCTCCCGCCCGCCATCTTGGGAACGGGCAGTGAAGGGTGTTCCGCGGCCATCTTTGGAACGGCAATGAGGGCGAGGCGGCCCGGAATGACGACTGAGCGGTCCATCTATTTTCACAGTTGTCGAGGCATGAAGCATAGGGCGCGGATAATTATTGTCAGGAGGGGTGAATGGTGATCATGATGGAGGCGCATTTTGGATACGGCTAGGATAGGGCGGCGGCAGCCAGCGCGCATCTGGCAGGAGCGGAGCTTGGGAACGCGGCGCATGGGGCGGGAACGGCACCGCCGGCGGCCATTGGGAATGGGCAGAGCGTGAGGGAGTGAACGCGCCGGCGGCCATTTTGGGAACGGGCAGTGAGGGCGGGAACGACACCGCCGGCGGCCATTTTGGGAACGGGCAGAGCGTGAGGGAGTGAAGCCGCGACGGCCATTTTGGGAATGGGCAAGCGCGGGAATTGCGTGAGGGGAGAAGAACCTTAAAATTTTAACGTGAAAATTTAGCTCTACTTTCGTCATTAACAACTTTCTTTGTGACATTATGGGATTATGCTTCTCTCTTGAAAGGAGAAGTGGTGTAATTTTCTTTTAGCTTCCTTTAAATTTTTAAATTAGTTTCCTTAAATTTTTAATAAAGCCAAGCTGTCGCGATAAATTCTTAATAACGTCAGAAGCAAAAAGGGGGAAGAGATGAATAAACGTTTGTATTAACCACAAAAAACCCGAAATTAAACCAAGATTCCCACTTGCAATTTGACAATTTCTTACGTGTCTTACCTTACAATTTAGTTAACTATTCGATATAATAGTGCTTTTCCTGCTCAAAACCAGGGATATCCCCAGCATTCTGCTCCCGCCCGTTGTAATTTTAAAGCTTGACAGTAATCACTAATTAATTAATTAATCAAGTAGTCACCTTTTCCCTGCACTACCTCAGCGGAACCCCGCAGTTTCCATGGCGCCGGCGTTTGCCGTCAGGCGCGCCGGCCGCGGCTTCGTGACGGTGTCGCGGGAGGCGGTGTCATCCGCTCGCTGCCGCACCGAGCGCGGCGGGGCCGCGGCGCCCGGGACCCGTGAGGGCCGGGAAAAGGGATCGGGAGCGGTACCGGGACCGAATAGGTGCGAGCCGTGAGCGGGGCGAGGCGGGAGCCGTGAGGGGCGAACCGTGAGGGGGAGAGGCGCGAACCGTGAGGGGGCGAACCGTGAGGGGAGAGGCGCGAATCGTGGGGGAGAACTGAGGAGAAACTCTTGTGGATGTGGGAGAGGTCGCGAACGTGAGGGGGCACGGGGTCGCCCGGCCCGCGGCGGGAGGGGCGGTGGGAGACCCCGGCCCTCAGGTTTCCCGCCCAAAGCGCTGAGGGCGCTGAGGGGGCTGAGGGCGCTGAGGGCGCGGGCGGTGCAGGACATGGCGATCTGAGAATCCGACGATCCAAACACTCGAGCGACCCACCGTTAACGGGACACGATTGGCTTTGGAGTTTCACCGCGAAACCAGCACCAGGTTATTAATGTGGGGAGATTTCCATCGCTGCTGAGGGAGCCTCACCTCACGGAATTGGTCCTCTTGGGGGGATTGAATTCCTTATTGAATTCCTTTTAATGCCGATTTTTTTGCTACCTCTCAGCCTTCCCCAATTTTATTTCCCTTTTCAGTGCCAGACACAGTGCTCTTGGCATCCGGGAATGGGATCTGGAGTTCTTCAGCTGTTTTGGATAACTGTCCTCTGTGACAGTTTGAAACGGGAAAAATTACTGTGGGTTTAGTGTGTCATCAGATTAAGGAGCAGGAAAACCTGCAAGTGGCTTCCAAAGGTGTCAATTAACTCCAATCTCATGCCCCAAATTAGTGTTTCCTTTTCTGTCTTGGTTTGGAACCTTTTGTATATCCAGGGAAGGTGTTTTCATTGTCTTCTCCCTCCCTCAGAGATCCTTGTTCTTCATCTCTAGATAATAAATGGAAAGTATAATCTGTAATTAATTTTAAAATCATTCGATTTTTTAAAATGCATAAACAGCCCATTCATAGTTATTTCATGCTATTTAATAGTATTTTGGGCAGATTATTGGAGATAATAACACATATCCTGAGATTATTTCCTTCATGGAAATGTGTTTGGGAATAGTAGCTCTTGGCTTTTGGTGTAACAAAGGTGGGATTAGTTTTGTTTTACCTCTTTCTCCCATGGATTTATTCTGTCTGGGGGCTTTTCTGTATCCATATTGTGGATCTCAGGGTAAAAAAAACTTGAAAAGGTGTTCAGTGGAGTGTTGTAGTCGGTATTTAATACCTTGTACTTGAAAAATCAGTTTAGTGGCTTTACTCAAATAGGAATTGATCCCAGATTATTAAATGTGCCTTAATCCCACCTTTAAGCAGAGCAGTTCAAGGAGTCACTGGATTATTTTGTCAGATTAATGTATTATTTAACATTTTTATTTCATTTCCACATTTCAGTAACTGCTTTCTGTTTAAATATTGTTAAAATCCTGTTTTCAGGAGGTGTTTTCCTGTTTTCACATCCCTGCGTTTATTGTATTTATAAAGTTAGAATTATTGAAGTATTATCTATTTATTATTGTTTGGTTATAGAGGGAATTTAAAGTGAAGCAAAATAATTGCAAGGATGATGTTATTCCTATATATATGTATATCCTTATAAACATGGAATAACAGAAGCTCTGCTTTGTTGTGGTTTGGGAAGAATATCAGGATTTTAGCACTTGTGGAAACTCTGGAGACAGAGTATTGACAGGAATAACTTTATTTGTGACATCTCCATTTTCCACTTCCAAGTTCCCTTTTCTGCAGGCAATCGTTGGGTTTGGGGAGTTCTAAATCACTGCAATGTGGGAATTGCTGCAGACTGATTCCCTGACTGCTTTTGGGCCTGTTTGGCATTGGGACAGCGTTGATTTGCTCCTGTAGTTTGTCATCACTGATGGCAAAAAATGGAATTATTGATTGTTTTCAGACAAGAAGGGATTTGGGTGCTGGCAGGGGCTGCAGTCGGCGTTTGCCGGGGCTGAGCTCTGCAATCTGAATTCCTGGAGAATTAAAATGTGGCTTTTCCTGAAAAGGAAGTTTTTTATGAAGGCCTTGCGCTGCCATAAGCAAAAACTAGAAGGAAAGAGGTAGTTTTTCTTTTTCCTCTCTCTCCCAGAGCCTTGCTTTGAAATATTCTGATAACTGTGATTGAAATGGGACTATCAGGGGGTTGATAATGTGTTTTCTGCATGGAAAATCTGGAATCTCTTCGATTAGTTATGTGCTAATGCTCTCCTGTGTTGTAATATCCTATATGTTCCTTTTGAAAATTCCCTTTGTTCAGAGTGGGGTGGTTTGAAAGTGTTCAGAAGTAGCTTGAAATGCAGAATCATGAAATGAGGAATCTCAAGCAATAATTCTGTGCCCCACTAGGGGAGTTTCTGTATTTGTTAAAAAATTGCAGCTGTTTTTCACAGCCAGGTGACACAGGAACACTGGGACTCGGTCCCTGGCAGCAGCAGGAGTGGGAAGGGATTTTTTTCTGTTGTTTTATTGGTGTTTTTCAGCTCTGGTTCAGTCATTCTCGGTTTGTTTCCTCACAAAAACTGGGCGGTAAAAGAGGCAAATGGGTATTTCTATTTGCTTTGGGTGTTTTTATTCTTCTTGTTGGTATTTGCATTTTGTTCTGTTGCATCTGGCCACTTTATTCCTGCTTTTATTCCATTTTTATGATGATTTCCCTGCAAATCAAGCCTGGTTTAATTGTAGCTCTTGTGTTGTGTAAAATGCTGAATTAATTTCTTTTTCTATGTTGTGATGGTCCAGACAGAGCAATTGATCCAGCATTGCATAACAATTAACACTGCAGGGCCAGGTGTGGTTTGCAATGTGGAGAAAGACTGCATTTTTGCTCTTTATTGATCCTGATTGTTAAATTCAAGCTCTTAATTAAACAGCTTTTAATGAAGATGGTTCACCAGGAATGAGCTGCTTTCCTGGGAGGGGTGTTTGATGTGATATTGCAGATTTGGTGATGTGGATTTATTGCTTCTACCTCAAGGTAGAAGACTCTGTGTGTAGCTGTAAAAAACCTCTGGAAAATACACATTTTTAAATATTTCTTCCATGAATCCTGCCTGTTTTGGTGTGTTCATGCTCCTCTAAATGAGAGCTCTGGCTCTGGTTAGAGCTGGGGTAAATTCAAAGCATAAACCTCCAGAGGATAATCCATCAGGAGTGTTTGGTTATTTATTTAACACGACCTTTTCACTGATAAGAAAACGCCAGTTCTAAAAACGTGGAAGTGCTCGGCAAGCTGGGAATGTTTCTACCACAAACAGAGGGTTTAAATCTTGTGCAAATCCAAGTGGGTTTTATTGCCACAACTTGAGTTTTTATTCCCAGTGACTGAGACCGTTTTGGCCTGGGGCCGGTTGAAATTCCGCTGTGTTTTTTGTGTCAATACCTTTGGAAGATGTGAAATGTTGCTGTAAAGGTAGTGCTGGACCTATTTCCTGCTGGAGAGTGGCCAGGATCCCGTTTATCAGTGAATTATACAAGGCTGATTTCACCTAAGGCAGGATATTCCATATTCCAGTATCTGTGTAGCAGGGACATCATCATAGCAGGGTTATAAAAACAGCTTCAGCCTCGGGCCTTCAAACATTTTTTACTGCAAAATTACACTAAAAAGAGGGAATTGGGCATGTGTTGTGTGTGGGTATGGAAATGCCTATAAAATTTTGCCAGATTGTAAGAAATCAAACTTGTGTTTTTAAAGGATTGGTTAAGGAACGTTAGGGCATTCCCTAAGGAGAAATGAGATGATCCCACGCAGGGGAATATTTCTCTTGTGTAGAGCATTAATGAGGCAATTAATTAGGGTAATTTCCCGAGTTTTTGGGGACAGAGGGTGTCCTGAGATGGGGATGCTCCTGGAGCTGAGCCCTGTGCTGTTTTTCGGTTGGAATTACAGGCACCCTGTGACCATGGCTGGGAACAGCCTGGTGCTGCCCATCGTGCTGTGGGGCCGGCGTGCCCCCACTCACTGCGTGTCCTCGCTGCTGCTCGTGGATGGCTCTGTCATTGTCACCGGCTGCCACGATGGGCAGATCTGCCTCTGGGACCTGGCTGCTGACCTGCAGGTGATGGATCTGAAATTCCCTTTGCTCTGGATCAAATCTCCCTTCATCCCCTGGGTGTCCTCCCTCCGTGCCACTCCACCCTTCCCACACGTTACCGAGAGGTGCTTTGGCTCTCACTTTGTTGCTGCTCCTTCAGGAAGATTTTTTTAACTCATTCCAGTTTCTTGGAGCTGCTCTAAACCAGTTTATGGTGTTATAAAAGGGAATTCCTTCCCAACATCCGTCTGGCAGTGCAAAGCCATTCCTCTTTGTCCTGTCCCCAATCCCTCTCCAGTGCTCCTTTTTTGCACTCCCCTTATTTGTGGGTATGCAGGAACTCAACTGGGGGAACTCCTAATGTGCAGCACAATTTTTCCATTCAGCCAAATTCAATTCCAGTTGAACTGAACCAAATACAGCTCCTGATTTGTAAATATTGAGAGGAGTTTGCAAAATGCGTTTTTTTCCCCTTAAATTCTCATTCCTGTGTGAAGTAGAAAGTCTTCCAAGATGACCCATCCACTGCTGTGCTAATTAAATGTGTGTGCTCACATTAATGGAGATGTAACACATGAAGTGGAAAGCTGCCATATGGATATCCTGGTCATCTGTGTGATTTTGCCTTCCTGTTTTCTTTCCCTGATCCCAGATCAATCCCAGAGCTCTGCTCTTTGGTCATACAGCCTCGGTTACTTGTTTGTCCAAGGCCTCAGCTTCCAGTGAAAAGCAATATATAGTGAGTGCATCAGAGAGTGGGTGAGTTTCTGAGTGTTTCTTGATGTGCAGAACTGAAAGAATGGGAATTTGTCCCAAATTTATCTGTATTTCAATGCTGTGTTTCATTTTTATCCTCAAGAACAAATTCCTCAGCAAAAATACATTTTATGTTTTGACTGGTTTTGTTTATTAATCAGAGCAATAGTTTAGAAGGAGAAGCAGGAAGGATTTCTTCCATTTTTATCTGGAAAAGGCAGGGAACAATTTGCCTGAATAACATTTTGGCAAGGAATTTGGGAGGAGAATGTGTCAAAATTTACAGTTTCCACCTTGGGCCAATTTCTAGGCTGAGTAATCTCTTCCCCTTGGATTTAAAACCAAAACGTGTTTTCACTGAGAATTTGTCTGTCTGATGGAAAGGAGGAAGCACCTCACAGATTCTGTTCTGATGAAATTTGAATGTAAATTTTTAAGTTAAAAACTACTGTAGATGCGGGGAATAGCTGCTCATTTGAATTGCTGCAGGTTCTGTAATTTATCCTTGTAGTGAAAAGGAGGTGGTGTGGATTCAGGAGGACTGGAAATTCCATTTGCTGCTGGGTTTCTCTAAATTCAGTTGATATAATCCCTGTTCAAATGAAATTCCTCACAGTGTAAAGGGTTTCTGAGTGTGTGGACACCTGGCCTGTTTTGCATGCAGTTTTGCTGTGTTTTAGGGAGATGTGCCTGTGGGATGTGAACGATGGAAGGTGCATCGAGTTCACCAAGCTGGCCTGTGCCCACACTGGCATCCAGGTGAGTCCTGGCAGGATGGCACAGTGGGAAGTGTGATTTGGAAGATTTGGGAACACCCTTTAGATCCAAAATGAAGGGATCCCTGTCCTACACAGATTCTAACTGGCGTTTGTTCCCATCTGTGCAGTTCTATCAGTTCACAGTGGGCACGCAGCGGGAAGGGAGACTCCTGTGCCACGGACATTATCCCGAAATTCTGGTCATGGATGCAGCCAGCCTTGAAGTTCTGTATTCTTTGATATCCAAGATCTCTCCTGACTGGATCAGCTCCATGAGCATCATCCGCTCCAACAGGACACAAGGTGATTATTTCATATGCCAGGGACACTTCCCGTTATCCCAGGGTGCTCCAAGCTGCATCCAGCCTGGCTGGATACTCCAGGGATACTCCCAGTGCAGCACAAGAGAGGAAATGCTCGTGCCTCAGCCTGCTTTTTGTGTTTCCCAGAGGACACCGTGGTGGCCGTGTCCGTGACCGGTATCCTCAAAGTCTGGATCATCACCTCGGACGTCAGCCGGCTGCAGGTAGGCACAGGCTGCAGGATTTAGGGCACTTCTGCTGGGATGGGTTCTGTTCCTCATATTCCATTTCCTCTTTGCCAGTGGAAAATCAACTTCCTGAATTTTCCTTTACTGATACCACTTGCCAGCAGAACTCCTAATGCTTCTCAGAGAACTGGTTTCCAAATTAAGTTTTTCCAAATCTGTTTTTTTGTTTGTACCATGTACCGATTTGGGTTAGTGTTTTGCTGAGCAGACCATGGCATTTTTGGGCATATTCATTATTCAGGATTATCTCCAGCTCCCTGTTATTTGTCATATCCTATGTAGGAGATTTGTCTGTGATAAATCAACTCTTCACAGAAATCTCTAGTAAAAGATGTTTATCAGCTAAGGAAAAATCACCTTCCATGTAGGAATGGAATGGGAGTGGAATCTGCTTGACTGCAGCTTCTACCTGGCTGCAAGGTCAGCAGCACTAATCTGTCCTGCTGGGGAATTTGGGAGATTTAAGTGCCCAAAGAGGACACCACGTGTTCCAGCAGATCTTCTTAGGAGGAGTAATGGAATAAAACCAGCTCTGAGTGTTTGGGTTCTGTGTAGAAATCACCCAGAAATCACCATGAGAAATGCCCAGTCCTTTTTCTGTGTGCTCTGGCACAGTCCTGGTTTCGGTGGGAGCAGGAAGGACTTGGTTTAGTGCTGATTCTGTTTGGTTTAGGACACCACCCCCGTGTTTGAGGAGGAGTCCAAGCCCATCTACTGCGAGAACTGCCAGAGCATTTCCTTCTGCTCCTTCACCCAGCGCTCGCTCCTGGTCGTGTGCTCCAAGTACTGGAGGGTAAGGCAGAACCCCTGAGCCCTCCTCCTTCAGGAATCTCAATTAAACAACACTAAAACATTTAGAACAAAATGCTCTAAATCTCTTTAATATATCTCTGTTATATATTCAATGTGTTTAATGTATGTTTAATCCCCATCTCAGCCTGTGGTGTGAGTTTGGAACAAGACAATCCTTAAGGTCTTTTCCAACACAAACTGTTCTGTGATTCTGTGATCTTGAGCCCAAAATCAGCTGCACATTTTAATGTGTAATCAATTGGTAATAACAACAGATTTTGCTGTTTCCTCTCAGGTTTTTGATGCTGGAGATTATTCCCTCTTATGTTCAGTCCCCAGTGAGAATGAGCAGACTTGGACTGGCGGGGATTTTGTGGCAGCTGATAAAGTGATTGTATGGACAGAGGATGGACAGAGCTTCATCTATAAATTACCAGCCAGGTATTCAACAAAGAAATACCCATTTATTTAATTTGGGGTTAATTTGAATTGAACTGAGTTAATTGAACTACTGAAATATTGATCCAGTACGAGAAGGCACATAAATACAAAATTACAAAATTAATTCAAAATTTGGCATCAAAGAGGTTACAAATGACAAGTAAAATCAAAGACTTTGACATCTTCATGGTGTGCAAACATGTTTTATCTTGAATATTCCCACATAAATCACATGGGAACTCCTTTTTTGCCCTCACATGATCAGAGCATGAGGATGGAAGCAACATCCTTCTGTAGGAATTGCTCTCTAAATCAGAGGAATTTTACTCCCTTTTTTGTTCCTGAATTTCTTGAATTGAATTTTTCTCCACTTTGTTCTTCTACCCAGCTGCCTCCCAGCCAGTGATTCGTTCCGCAGGGATGTGGGGAAAGCAGTGGAAAACTTGATTCCACCTTTATTGTACAGCGTGTTGGACAGAGCAGAGAAACAGGTAAATGTGTTTTTTTTTAATGGGCTTGTGAGGTTTTTAAAAAGAAGGAAGCTTGGAGCTGAGCACGTGGCTTGTGCATGGGCTGAGGTTGTTCCTTGTTTTTTACACAGCTCCTAATATGTCCTCCAGTGACTCGCTTCTTCTGTGGCCAGAGAGAATTTCCCTACAAGCTCTTAATCCAGGGAGACTCCTCAGGGAGGCTGTGCATCTGGAGCATACCCGACACCCTGGACCAGCAGGAGGGTGCAAAAGGTACTCAATTAATACTTAAATCTTCATGGCTGTCGTGTGCTTTTTCTTGCTGGTTCTCCCATGGGTCATGAAGTGGTGTTTTATTGTCACCTCCTTGGCAGAGTAGACTTGATTTTTTGAGGTCTGCTCAAAACCTGAATTAGCTCTTGTAGTCTGTGACTTGATTTTTTGAGGTCTACTCAAAACCTGAATTAGCTTTAGTCTTGTAGTCTGTGACTTGATCTGCTCAAAACCTGAATTAGCTTTACTCTTGTTGTCTGTGACTTGATCTGCTCAAAACCTGAATTAGCTTTACTCTTGTAGTCTTTGACTTGATTTTTTGGGGTCTGCTCGAAACCTGAATTAGCTTTACTCTTGTAGTCTTTGACTTGGTTTTTTGAGGTCTGCTCAAAACCTGAATTAGCTTTACTCTTGTAGTCCATGACTTCATTTGCCGTGGAGAATCCCAGAGTGGTTGGGTTGGGTTGGGTTGGGTTGGGTTGGGTCGGGAGACACTTTGAGCCCCCGATTGCAGCCGCGGTCGCTCCAATCCTCGTGACCTTGTCCCTCCTTTTCCCCAGGCCTGCAAACAGCCACCTCCATATCCCTGCAGGAAGCTTTTGACCAGCTGAGGCCTCGTCCTGCCGGGATCATAGACCAGCTGAGCATCATTCCCAACGCCAGCGAGCCGCTGCGGGTGACGGCCAGCGTCTACATCCCGGCCCACGGGCGGCTGGTGTGCGGCCGCGAGGACGGCAGCATCGTCATCGTGCCTGCCACGCAGACTGCCATCGTGCAGCTGCTGCAGGGGGAGCACATGCTGCGCAGGGGTAGGCACTGGGTTCTGGAAATCCTGCAAATCTGTGCTGGGAATCCCAGGGAGTAACAGCTCCATTGCTGAGCCTCCAGAGTTGTTCATAGCGCTGCGTTGTTGGGTGTTAATGTGCCGGTGGAAATCTCCAAGGGTAAAGGTTCCATTGGATATGTGCTTCTATATAACATTATTTTCATAGCTTTGGGATCTGAACAAACAGTGATTGTTCTGTTGAATTTCTGTTTCTCCTCTTCCCAGGCTGGCCCCCTCACCGGACGCTCCGAGGCCATCGGAACAAGGTGACGTGTTTGCTGTACCCTCACCAGGTCTCCTCCCGCTACGACCAGAGGTACCTGATCTCAGGCGGGGTGGATTTCTCTGTCATCATCTGGGATATCTTCTCGGGAGAGATGAAGCACATCTTCTGTGTCCACGGGGGAGAAATCACCCAGCTGCTTGTTCCACCTGAAAACTGCAGTGTAAGTTCTCTGCGAGTTTTTCTCCCAGAATTTTGTCTATAAAAGAGGTTTTTGGTCACCCTGCTTGGCCCAGTGGGGGTAAAGTTTTCCATACCAATTTTCTGCATTATGATTAAGCTTTTTCTCTTTTTTTCCTTGTTTAGGCAAGAGTCCAGCACTGCATTTGCTCCGTTGCTAGCGATCACTCGGTGGGTCTGCTGAGTCTGAGGGAGAAGAAATGCATCATGCTGGCATCTCGCCACCTCTTCCCAATCCAAGTGATCAAGTGGAGGCCCTCCGATGACTACCTGGTGGTGGGATGTTCAGATGGCTCCGTGTACGTCTGGCAGATGGACACTGGTGAGCTCAGAGATGGTGATTAATCCCTTTTGAACAGATAGAAATAGAGATCTGCTTTGAGTGCTGTTGGAGCTGTGTCTGAGGGGAGAATTAAAACACTTCTGCACGTTTCTATTCGGAGCTTATCGCTCCAGGTGTTCCCCAAATCTGTGATCAGTGCAGAATCACACCGGGGGGTTTTCAGCCTCATGGAAATTTAGGGGAAATCTCATCCTTTGAGGATTGTTAGTTCCAAGCCTGGCTGTTAAAACACAGTGAGTTCTGCGTCACACGCAGCTCGTTTTGCAGTGTGATAGCTGGGATGTTGAGCAGCTCGTTTTGCTGTGTGATATCTGGGATTTTGAGCTGTTTCTCCCTGACTCCACCATTCCAGGGGCTCTGGACAGATGTGTGATGGGAATCACAGCAGTGGAGATCCTGAATGCCTGTGACGAGGCCGTTCCGGCGGCCGTGGACTCGCTGAGCCACCCCGCTGTCAACCTGAAGCAGGCCATGACCCGCCGCAGCCTGGCTGCTCTCAAGAACGTGGCTCACCAGAAGCTGCAGACCCTGGCCACCAACCTGCTGGCTTCTGAAGCCTCAGACAAGGTGGGTGTGCTTCTTTGGAACAATTCCTGATACCAGCCTAAAGCTCCCCTGGCGCAGCTCGTGGCCAGCAGAGCGCAGCACTGCTCCAGCTTCTCCCAGTTTTCCCTTTAAATTGCCTTCTGCTGTGCCTTCTGTTTGAAGAGAGAGAAATCTCCCATAGTGAGAACATTCCTTGGAGCACCACCAGGATGTTTCCATAAGGGCTTCTGCTGCTCTTCCTGCTGCATCCAGGCAGAATTGGCAATGTCGCATTTGTGTCTGGGTGTTTCGTGTGTGGGCTCCTCATCCCAGTGAAAGTGTTGGGAGTGAAGGTATTAAACAGAAGAATGCTTAAAAACTTATATTAGTGTATTAGTGTTCTGATTTGCTGACATTCTTCAGCTTTTATCCCTGCCTCCTCCCTTTTTCCCCCCTTGGGAGGGAGGGAAGGAAGGAGGAAGAAGATGGGCTTAAGTGAAATGACCAAGTGGTGCAGTAATTGCAGGTCTGGGTGAATTTGAGTAGCTTCTTTTCCATGTATTGATTCCATAGTTCAACTCCAAATTGGAAATATTTAATGTGTTTTAAGCTAAATAACAAAGGTTGGGATGGAATATAACTGTGATCTCGTAGGATTCAGGAGAAGGAAATGTGGACTTGTGCCTTGCCCAGAGAGCTCAGATTATCCACAGACCTCCTTAAATTGAATAGTGTTTGATGGGTGTGAATTTCAAACTTGGCTCATCCACAGCTTCCCTAATGGAAATGTCAATTCACTCTCTTGTTTTTCCAGGGGAATTTGCCAAAATATTCCCATAACTCCCTGATGGTTCAGGCCATCAAGACGAACCTGACAGACCCAGACATCCACGTGCTGTTTTTCGACGTGGAGGCTCTGATTATCCAGCTGCTGACAGAGGAGGCCTCCCGGCCCAACACCGCCCTGGTTTCTCCAGAGAATTTACAGAAATCCTCGGGTGGCTCCGACAAGGGGGGCTCCTTCCTCACCGGCAAACGGGCGGCCGTGCTCTTCCAGCAGGTGAAGGAAACCATCAAGGAGAACATCAAGGAGCACCTCCTGGACGATGAAGATGAGGATGAGGAGGCCATGAGGCAGAGGAGGGAAGATGGCGACCCAGAGTATCGCTCCAGCAAATCCAAACCGCTGACTTTGCTGGAATATAACCTGACCATGGATACAGCCAAGCTTTTCATGTCGTGCCTGCACGCCTGGGGGCTGAACTCGGTGCTGGATGAGCTGTGCCTGGATCGCCTGGGCATGCTGAAACCGCACTGCACCGTGTCCTTCGGCCTCCTGTCCCGAGGGGGCCACATGTCCCTGATGCTGCCTGGCTACAACCAGCCCGTGGGCAAAGCAGCCCTGGAGGAGCTGGGCAGGAAAATGTCCATGAGCGAAGGTTTGGGGAAGGGCACGTACGGCGTGTCCCGGGCCGTCACCACCCAGCACCTGCTGTCCGTCATCTCGCTGGCCAACACGCTGATGAGCATGACCAACGCCACCTTCATCGGGGACCACATGAAGAAAGGTCCCACCAGGTATGGCAAACCCTGCCAGAGGTGTTGGCAGTTCAGTTCAGCACTGGGTTTGGTGTGGTTATCCTTTGTGAATGGCTCTGAAAGCCTTTGGGGTTGTGTCTCTCCATGGATATTTCATGTTTAGTTCAATGATGGGTTTGGTGTAGTTATCCTGAAAGCTGATGTGTCTCTCCATGGATATTTCACGTTTAGTTCAATGTTGGGTTTGGTGTAGTTATCCTGAAAGCTGATGTGTCTCTCCATGGATTATTTCATTTTTAGTTCAACGTTGGGTTTGGTGTAGTTATCCTTAGTTTGGTGTAGTTATCCTGAAAGCTGATGTGTCTCTCATGGATATTTCATGTTTAGTTCAATGTTGGGTTTGGTGTAGTTATCCTGAAAGCTGATGTGTCTCTCATGGATATTTCATATTTAGTTCAGCATTGGGTTTGGTGTAGTTATCCTGAAAGCTGATGTGTCTCTCATGGATATTTCATGTTTAGTTCAATGATGGGTTTGGTGTAGTTATCCTGAAAGCTGATGTGTCTCTCATGGATATTTCATGTTCAGTTCAATGTTGGGTTTGGTGTAGTTATCCTGAAAGCTGATGTGTCTCTCCATGGATATTTCATGTTTAGTTCAATGTTGGGTTTGGTGTAGTTATCCTCAGTTTGGTGTAGTTATCCTGAAAGCTGATGTGTCTCTCATGGATATTTCATGTTCAGTTCAATGTTGGGTTTGGTGTAGTTATCCTGAAAGCTGATGTGTCTCTCATGGATATTTCATTTTTAGGCCACCCAGGCCAGGCACCCCCGAGATGACCAAGGTGAAGCCACCCCCTCCAATGTCCAGCCATGCAGCACAAGGGCAAATCAAACAAGGTAAAAACCACTTTTTTTGCAACTCTTTGATAAGTTATTCCAGCTCTTTACACTGAATTTAACACCTGGTTATCCAGAGATAAAGTTACTGCATGGGAGGAAAAAGTGTAGTATTGTAGTATTAATGTAGGTGAAATTATTGATTCTGCCATGAAATCATTCCCTGACCAGGAATTTTTGCCTATTTCAAGTGCTCCTAAATATTCTGGTGTTGAGGAGGCTTAAACCTATGACTAAAAACCCTACAGACTCATCCCAAAACATTTATGTGGGAATGATCCCAGCTCATGTCAGGATCACTCCTTGGCTGGGACAGCACAAGCAGCTCAGCAAAACCAGGCTAAAACCCCACAGGGATTTGATTTTTTTTTTATTTTGATTTGATTTTTCAGTCACTTCAGAAGTGACTGAAGCTTCACTTCAGTCTGGGCTGGGTTTTTGCATCTGTGATTTCTATTTTCCAAAATGAAGCAGTTTTGGGTTCCAGGCCTGAATTGGTGTCCTTCTCCTTGAGGCTTTTTGGCATTTCTGTGGTGAAAAGTTGCATTTGCTTGCCTGGAGGCTCATTTAAAATGAACTTAAATTCCAACTAATCCTCAGGAATTCATTCTGGGACATCTTGGAGTGACAGATGGGGCAGCTCAGGCTGATTAAAGCTTATTTTTGGGGGTTTTAAATAATAATACAAATTCCAAGGCTATGGAAATATGGGAAAAGCATGAGGAAAAGGAGCAAAATTCCTGAACTTCTAATTTACAGTCAAACCAAACCCACCTGCCTAAAAAACATCTTTCAAATCACTTTATTTTGATTCCTTTGACCTTTTCAAAACATCTCCTTTTCTCTTACCATCTCCATGTTCCTCTGCAGCTGCATGTCTGCCTCTTCCTTCTTGGAAAATCTGGAATTCTCATTGAGTTCAATATTATTTTGAGTTGAATATTATTTTGAAGCTGAGTATTAGTTTGAGGTTGAATATTTAAGTTGAAGATCATCACAGTTTCCTTTTTTTTGCCATCCTCTGGTGGTGTTTATCTGTTTTTCTGCTGCTGGTCTCCTCACTTCCTTTTTTTTTTTTTTTTTTTTTTTCCCTCTTTTTATTTCTTCTTCTTCTTTTCTCTGCAAGTTGTTCCTGCTGCTGCTTCCAGCACGGAATCTGGGCACTCTGACACTTCTGCTTTCCATTCCTGTTTCTTAGTCAATGAAGGTATTCTTTTCTTACTTTTCTACTTATCCTTTACTTCCAGCTAAAATCCTTTCTCATTGTTATTTTTATTTGATTTTGAAAGGAATTTTTCTTTGCCAATGGGGTACCTGGGGTTGGGTTCCCTGTTGGCTCTTAACAAAAAAAAAAGTGGTTTCATATCACTTAAATCTGATTTTTGGTGTTGATGAAGATTTGGGGTTTTTTTTTAATTACTTGGAATTGGTGTTGGGAGTGAGTTTGGTCCAATAAAGATTTATTGCCATTGTTAAAAATATCTGTAAAAAAACCTTGCTTGCAATGAGAATTTTTAACACCAAGGTGTAAATTCCTGCTTCCATGCACCTTTTGAACTGGAGATTCCTCTTTTTAATCCTCGTTTCTTGAGGGGAAATTGCCACAGTCCTTTTTTTAGCACTGTGAGGAGCGTGACTGGTGGGAATATTTAAATTTTTATGCTCAGGATTGCTGAGAAATTCAAAACCTTGATCTGTATATGCTTCTCAAGTCAATGGGATATTAAATGTAATACATTGCATGGAGTATTTGACATTGTGTTACTGCAACTCTGTGTATTTCTCTCCTGGTTTTACCTGCACAGTTCAGTAGTAGGAATTCACCTGAATTGAGTGTGTTAAAATAAAGATTCAGGTGGGAAAATGAGGATCTCAGTTTGTATAACTTCGAATCAGGACGGAAAATTCGGAGTGATCCTTGTAGGGGTAATTCCTCTGAGTTTTAGGGATTTATTTATGAAATAAAATCCATTTTACATCCACAAATCCATTTACCTGAGCACCCCGTGTCCCTGCTGTGTTCTCCAGGCTGGAGCCAGCTGGCTGCCATGCACTGTGTGATGCTCCCAGATCTTCTGGGACTGGAAAAATTCCGTCCCCCTCTCCTGGAGATGCTGGCACGGCGCTGGCAGGATCGCTGCCTGGAGGTGAGCACGGCATTTTCCATTGCCAGCACAAATTGTTATCTTGATTCAGCAGTGTTTTCTGGTTAAACCCCAGTCCAGATTGAGTTTATTTTTGGGGTTTTTATCCCTGTTTGTCCCTGCAGGTGCGGGAGGCGGCGCAGGCGCTGCTGCTGGCCGAGCTGCGCAGGATCGAGCAGGCGGGACGCAAAGAAACCATCGATGCTTGGGCTCCTTACCTTCCTCAATACATGGACAGCGTCATCTCCCGTAAGGAATGCTCTGGGAATGGGGAAAAGGGGCTCTGGAACCCCAAAATCCCAATCATCAATCCCAATCCTATCATCCGTTCAGGCCTGGATGTGCCGTCCCACAGCCAAGGCTGTCCTGGGCCTCGGGAGAGATTCCACTCCATCTTCATTAAAACGTGGTCTCAATTAACACCAACTGATTTTAGAGTGTCTGATCATGGTGTTAAATCAAAATGGAATGGAATTCCACTGATTTCAGGGTGTGTTTCAGATTTCTCCGTGCTCAGACTGGAAACCTTTCCAGTGGGTCCCAATTAAACTGGGGTTAATGGGAAGTGTTTCAGATTTCTCTGAGCTCAGGCTGGAAATGTTTCCAGTGGGTCCCTGTTAAACTGGGATTAAGTTTTCTGGGAAGTGTGTTTCAGATTTCTCTGAGCTCAGACTGGAAACCTTTCCAGTGGGTCCCTGTTAAACTGGGATTAATGGGAAGTGTTTCAGATTTCTCTGAGCTCAGATTGGAAACCTTTCCAGTGGGTCCCTGTTAAACTGGGATTAATGGGAAGTGTTTCAGATTTCTCTGAGCTCAGACTGGAAACTTTCCCAGTGGGTCCCTGTTAAACTGGGATTAAGTTTTATGGGAAGTGTGTTTCAGATTTCTCCCAGCTCAGATTGGAAACTTTTCCAGTGGGTCCCAATTAAACTGGGATCAACAGGAAGTGTTGAAACACTTGGAATTAAGGATTTGGAGGAATTGAAGGGAATGGGAATTATTTGGGAAAGGTCCGATTTTGTGCCAGAAAGAGAGGAAGGAGAATAGAAAAGATACATCCTCCACTCCTCCCAATTCTTCCATTTAATATTGGAGCATCAATTACAAATAATAAATTGATGAATATTGATATGGGGGCAAAAAATCAGCCATTTTTGAGTCCAGCATATTCTGCCTACAAAATTCTCCTTTGAATAACAAATTCCTATTTCAGTTTTACCACGGTAGGTGTCAATAATTCCTTCAAATCCCCAGAAAGCCCAATAAATATGCAATTTTGCTGTTTCTAGATGAGGTTGAGCATCTTGAGCGAGGTCGGAGCTGAAGGAATGCAATGAAGTTTAGCTGCTGCAGGAAACAGGGAATTGTTTCCCCAAATCCCTGATTTTTGGGGTGTTGGGTTGTTCCCTCCAGCTGGAGTGACCACAGAAGCTCTTCAGACTGGGACTGCTCCCCAAGATCCATCAGGAACTGAAACCAAAGTGCAGGAGGAGGAGCCTGACCTGGTGGACGATGACATCGCAGCAGGTGAGCCTTGGGATCATTAATATTAACAAAATAATTAATATCTCTAATTTAATAAATCCATATATCTCAAATCTACTCACAAATAACAGAAATAAAGATTTTCTTTACAATTCTTTATCACCATGCCATAAATGATTTATTCCGGTGGAAAATCTGATTTTAGGGTGCTGCATCCTGGATTTTGGCTTGTATTGGAGCAAAATTAAGAATTTAATCTCAGCTTATTTCTCTCATTAATACCAATATTTATTGATTGGATTGCTGATGGGATAAATTCCAATTTGGGATTCCCCAAATACTTCCAGTTAATCCAGATCATTTCTCACCTCAGAACTTGGGGAGATGGAAATATTTCTGAATTATTATTTCTGCAAATAAATGGCTGAAACACTCATAGGAATAAATAATTCTTAATAAAATTTATTTAGAAAATTTAGTCTGTCCTTCAATCTCATTTTAATGCCTGAAGGACGTTTTTGGATAAGTAAAAATAGAATAAATGTTTGGCTGAAATAATTCACACGTGAAATAATTCACACATTATCCTGGCTCCAGTGGTCAGAATTTGGGAATTTGCTTAATTGGCTTATTCAAAGTGTATTTTGATTTAATTTTATCATGTCATTTATAGGCTTTGTGATTTTGGTTCCACCTAAAGAAAATGAATTCCAAAATGATTTATTATGTTTAATTACAATTGTTTGTAATACAATTACAGAGTTTGGGGTGATCATATCCCAATGAACAGAGTTTGGGGTGATCATATCCCAATGAACAGAGTTTGGGGTGATTGGATCCCAATGAACAGAGTTTGGGGTGATTGGATCCCAATGAACAGAGTTTGGGGTGATTGGATCCCAGTGAACAGAGTTTGGGGTGATTGGATCCCAGTGAACAGAGTTTGGGGTGATTGGATCCCAGTGAACAGAGTTTGGGGTGATTGGATCCCAGATGAACAGAGTTTGGGGTGATTGGATCCCAGTGAACAGAGTTTGGGGTGATTGGATCTCAATGAACAGAGTTTGGGGTGATTGGATCCAATGAACAGAGTTTGGGGTGATTGGATCCCAAGTGAACAGAGTTTGGGGTGATTGGATCCCAATGAACAGAGTTTGGGGTGATCGGATCCCAATGAACAGAGTTTGGGGTGATCATATCCCAATGAACAGAGTTTGGGGTGATTGGATCCCATGAACAGAGTTTGGGGTGATTGGATCCCATGAACAGAGTTTGGGGTGATTGGATCCAATGAACAGAGTTTGGGGTGATTGGATCTCAATGAACAGAGTTTGGGGTGATTGGATCCCAGTGAACAGAGTTTGGGGTGATTGGATCCCAATGAACAGAGTTTGGGGTGATTGGATCCCAGTGAACAGAGTTTGGGGTGATTGGATCCCATGAACAGAGTTTGGGGTGATTGGATCCAATGAACAGAGTTTGGGGTGATTGGATCCCAAGAACAGAGTTTGGGGTGATTGGATCCCAGTGAACAGAGTTTGGGGTGATTGGATCCCAGTGAACAGAGTTTGGGGTGATTGGATCCCAATGAACAGAGTTTGGGGTGATTGGATCCCAATGAACAGAGTTTGGGGTGATTGGATCCCAGTGAACAGAGTTTGGGGTGATTGGATCCCAATGAACAGAGTTTGGGGTGATTGGATCCCATGAACAGAGTTTGGGGTGATTGGATCCCAGTGAACAGAGTTTGGGGTGATTGGATCCCAGTGAACAGAGTTTGGGGTGATTGGATCCCAACGAACAGAGTTTGGGGTGATTGGATCCCAACGAACAGAGTTTGGGGTGATTGGATCCCAATGAACAGAGTTTGGGGTGATTGGATCCGAATGAACAGAGTTTGGGGTGATTGGATCCCAATGAACAGAGTTTGGGGTGATTGGATCCCAATGAACAGAGTTTGGGGTGATTGGATCCAGTGAACAGAGTTTGGGGTGATTGGATCCCAGTGAACAGAGTTTGGGGTGATTGGATCCCAATGAACAGAGTTTGGGGTGATTGGATCCGAATGAACAGAGTTTGGGGTGATTGGATCCCAGTGAACAGAGTTTGGGGTGATTGGATCCCAATGAACAGAGTTTGGGGTGATTGGATCCCAGTGAACAGAGTTTGGGGTGATTGGATCCAATGAACAGAGTTTGGGGTGATTGGATCCCAATGAACAGAGTTTGGGGTGATTGGATCCCAAGAACAGAGTTTGGGGTGATTGGATCCGAATGAACAGAGTTTGGGGTGATTGGATCCGAATGAACAGAGTTTGGGGTGATTGGATCCCAGTGAACAGAGTTTGGGGTGATTGGATCCCAATGAACAGAGTTTGGGGTGATCGGATCCCAATGAACAGAGTTTGGGGTGATTGGATCCCAGTGAACAGAGTTTGGGGTGATTGGATCCCAACGAACAGAGTTTGGGGTGATTGGATCCGAATGAACAGAGTTTGGGGTGATTGGATCCCAATGAACAGAGTTTGGGGTGATTGGATCCAGTGAACAGAGTTTGGGGTGATTGGATCCCATGAACAGAGTTTGGGGTGATTGGATCCGAATGAACAGAGTTTGGGGTGATTGGATCCCAGTGAACAGAGTTTGGGGTGATTGGATCCCAATGAACAGAGTTTGGGGTGATTGGATCCCAATGAACAGAGTTTGGGGTGATTGGATCCCAGTGAACAGAGTTTGGGGTGATTGGATCCCAATGAACAGAGTTAAGATGTGGAACTCTTAATTCAGATTTTGCTCCACGTGGTCCTGTTGGAAAGTTGCAGTAAAGTTTAAATCCAGTTTATTTACATGTTAAAAGCTCTCTGTATTGAGGTTTTATTAGCGATAAACAAATTTGAAAAATGGAGATTGTCATCCCCTAAATGTCCCCTCTGAGGGAAATTCATGGATGAACCCAGCTTTAAAACCTGGATTAAAGGTGCTTGATGCTCCCCATCCAAACAGCACAGAATCCATTTTGTCTCTGCCTGGTTCCTGGAAAAGGCTGCAGCATCCTCACCCATTTTGTGTTCCCAGTGAAATATTCCCTCAGAAAAGATAAAATGACAGCAAACTGCCTGAGATAACAATGGCTGCAAAAACGCTCCTTTTATCTGTGGAAAAGCACATTTCCTACCTGCAATTAAAGAAACTTCAGTTATCATTTCTAATGCAAAAGCTCTGCTGTTCAATTATTCCCAATTTAGAATTCCAGATATTCCACAGGACTTGTATTGACACCATTTGTATAAAAAATGAGTGATTAGCACTGAATTATTATGGCAAACGTAATATTTTTAACAATATGTTAATAAGGATTAATAATTAATGAATAAAAAGAGAAAATCCCAAAATTCCTCTTGCAGGAATTTCAGCTCCCGAGGTCCTTTCCCTGCTGAGCCAGCAGAGGGAGCTGTGGATGTAGAAATCACCCGGATATTTTGATATCAGCTCGCTGATGAGTAACCACAGATTTTATCAAATATTTTCCTTGGTTTTGGGCATCCTTGATAACATTTCCACTTCGGATTTTCTTGGAGCAAGTCCTTAAAGCTCTGTGTGTGCTGAACAAATCATTTGATCCGTTTGAAATCTCTATTTCCAGGTATTATTTTATGCAGATAAAGGTTGGATTTAGGTTGGATTTAGGTTGGATTTAGGCTGGATTTAGGTTGGATTTAGGTTGGATTTAGGTTGGATTTTAGGCTGGATTTTAGGCTGGATTAGGTGAGTGCCCCCTGCAGCAAACACAGAGCGCACCTCTCCTGCCACCGCTCCCCTCTTAAACCCATTGATCCCTCTCCCAGTTAAACCTGGAGCATTTCCCCTCCCTTTAATCCTTTTATTGTAAGCTCGGCTGAAATTAATTTTCCCCCGAAGTGTGCAAAGCCAATTAAGAGCAGCTCTAAAGTGTTAAACCCAGCCTAACCTCGTGGCCACGCGCCGCGATCGATAGCCCGTGGAAATTTGGGAACATTTCCTGACATTTCCAACCCTTCACCAGTCTGCTGGGGTTGGAATGTTTAAACATGGAAATAATTGTGGATTTAGGGTTATTAGTTTAGGATTATTTCTGTTATGGGTGCTGTTGGTTTGTCTTCAGCCGAACCCGGGATTTTTCCGACTAAAATCCCGAAGGTTTTTGTCCTTCTGGCAGCACAGTTTCTGTTTTTTACCCAGATCTATTGGAGGTTATTAATTTTCTCCCAGTGATAGGGTGATCAAGCGTCCTGTCAGGAAAATGGATCTGTGTGTCAGCCCTCGCCGTGATTAAAGGGACAGGCGGCGCGGGCAGAAAATACCAAATTTTCCTGGCCAAATGAAAGGGCTCCTCATCCAGGTGTTATTCCAGCAGGAATTCTGCCTGGAAGTTCAGTTGGGGGAAATCATCCCCATTCATTGGGGACTTCCTGAAATTTTTTTTTTAAAGAATCAAATATTAAGGTTTCCTGGAATGGAGTTGGTCCCCATCCATATCAGCTCTGGGGTGAGCAGGAAATGGGATAAACCCATCCTGAAATGGGATAAACCCGTCCTGGAATGGGATAAACCCATCCTGGAATGGGATAAACCCGTCCTGGAATGGGATAAACCCATCCTGGAATGGATAAACCCTCCTGGAATGTGGATAAACCCATCCTGGAATGGGATAAACCCATCCTGGAATGGGATAAACCCGTCCTGGAATGGGATAAACCCATCCTGGAATGGGATAAACCCATCCTGGAATGGGATAAACCCGTCCTGAAATGGGATAACCCATCCTGGAATGGGATAAACCCTCCTGGAATGGGATAAACCCGTCCTGGAATGGGATAAACCCGTCCTGGAATGGGATAAACCCGTCCTGGAAATGGGATAAACCCGTCCTGAAATGGGATAAACCCATCCTGGAATGGGATAAACCCTCCTGGAATGTGATAAACCCTCCTGGATGGATAAACCCATCCTGGAATGGATAAACCCATCCTGAATGTGATAAACCCATCCTGGAATGGATAAACCCATCCTGGAATGTGATAAACCCACCTGGAATGGGATAAACCCATCCTGGAATGTGATAAACCCATCCTGGAATGGATAAACCTCTGGAATGGGATAAACCCGTCCTGGAATGGGATAAACCCATCCTGGAATGGGATAAACCCGTCCTGGAATGGGATAAACCGTCCTGGAATGGGATAAACCCTCCTGGAATGGGATAAACCCTCTGTGAACCTGGAATGTGGATAAACCCGTCCTGGAATGATACCTCCTGTGATCTCTGGTGACCCATCCATCTCTGGGTGAGTCCCAGGAATGGGGTGGAATCCCAGATCCAGGAATGGGGTGGAATCCCAGATCCAGGAATGGGGTGGAATCCCAGATCCAGGAATGGAATCCCAGATCCAGGAATGGGGTGGAATCCCAGATCCGGGAATGGGGTGGAATCCCAGATCCGGGAATGGGGTGGAATCCCAGATCCAGGAATGGGGTGGAATCCCAGATCCAGGAATGGAATCCAGATCCAGGAATGGGGTGGAATCCCAGATCCAGGAATGGGGTGGAATCCCAGATCCAGGAATGGGTGGAATCCCAGATCCAGGAATGGGGTGGAATCCCAGATCCAGGAATGGGGTGGAAGCCCAGATCCGGGAATGGGGTGGAATCCCAGATCCAGGAATGGGGTGGATCCCAGATCCAGGAATGGGATGGAATCCCAGATCCAGGAATGGAATCCCAGATCCAGAAATGGGGTGGAATCCCAGAATCCGGGAATGGGGTGGAATCCCAGATCCAGGAAATGGGGTGGAATCCCAGATCCAGGAATGGGGTGGAATCCCAGATCCAGGAATGGAATCCCAGATCCAGAAATGGGGTGGAATCCCAGATCCGGAATGGGTGGAATCCCAGATCCGGGAATGGGGTGGAATCCCAGATCCGGAATGGGGTGGAACCCAGATCCGGGAATGGGGTGGAATCCCAGATCCAGGAATGGGTGGAATCCCAGATCCAGGAATGGGTGGAATCCCAGATCCAGGAATGGAATCCCAGATCCAGGAATGGGGTGGAATCCCAGATCCAGGGAATGGAATCCCAGATCCAGGAATGGGGTGGAATCCCAGATCCAGGAATGGGGTGGAATCCCAGATCCAGGAATGGAATCCCAGATCCAGAAATGGGGTGGAATCCCAGATCCAGGAATGGGGTGGAATCCCAGATCCAGGAACATCGGATGGGGTGGAATCCCAGATCCAGGAATGGGAATCCCAGATCCAGGAATGGTGTGTCAGCTTAACGTCGTTCCGCACGTTCCCTTTCCCATTTACACCCCCAATTCAGAGCTGTGTCAGCATTAACTCTGTTCCTGCACATTCCCTTTCCCATTAAACACCCCCAATTCAGAGCTGTGTCAGCATTAACTCTGTTCCTGCACATTCCCAACCCTTTCCCATTAAACACCCCCAATTCAGAGCTGTGTCAGCATTAACTCTGTTCCTGCACCATTCCAACCCTTTCCATTAAACACCCCCAATTCAGAGCTGTGTCAGCATTAACTCTGTTCCTGCACATTCCCAACCCTTTCCCATTAAACACCCCCAATTCAGAGCTGTGTCAGCATTAACTCTGTTCCTGCACATTCCCAACCCTTTCCCATTAAACACCCCCAATTCAGAGCTGTGTCAGCATTAACTCTGTTCCTCCATTCCCAACCCTTTCCCATTAAACACCCCCAATTCAGAGCTGTGTCAGCATTAACTCTGTTCCTGCACATTCCCAACCCTTTCCCATTAAACACCCCCAATTCAGAGCTGTGTCAGCATTAACTCTGTTCCTGCACATTCCCAACCCTTTCCATTAAACACCCCCAATTCAGATTGCAGCATTAACTCTGTCCTGCACATTCCATTTGAACACCCTTCCCATCCACCAATAGGACCACATCTCCAGTACCTCACACGTGTGTCTGGCCAGGGAATAGTTGGATCCAGCACTGGTGAGCCCGAAGCCCTCGGGGATCTGGCTGGAGCTGCGGGGCCGTGTCAGGAGTTTGGGGGGTTCAATCTCAGCCCCAAATTCAGCCCCGATGACCCCCAGCAGAACGATGGCCGTGGCCTGTTTGCGCCTCTCCTCGTAGGATGTGGACACTTTCTTGGGCTGGGGGAGGCTGGACAGACAGCCTGCAGTGGGGAAAAGTCAAAGGAGGGGTGGTTTTAATATCACAAACAGCAATTCCAGAGAAAATCAATGCATAAAGAACATCCCTCCAATCCTCGTGTCTTTGGGACCACCTTGAACAACTCAAAATATCTACTCTATCTGGGGGAAAAGTCACAGAAAACTCCCTAATTCCATTGCTTAATGAGAAAAGACCTGTGTATAAAACATAAAATTCTATGTTTACCTAATGCTTTTTGGGTTGCTTCTTGCTCACTTTCAATTAACAAGCTGCAATTTTTATTGTTTTGAAAAGGTGGATTTTTTTCAGGGTAAGTTCTGTATTCTTCACATATGTAAGTTCTTTATATAATACATATTTTATTACATATAGATACATTTATAAGCATCTTTTTGATCCAGCATTCCATCACCATATCCTGCTTCTTACTAAATTTGAGGAGCAGCCCCGCCAGCCAAAAGGGAGAGAAAACCATAACAATGGGAAGGGAGGGAAAAAAAAGGAAAAATCAATAGCAACTGCCTTTGGAGGAAGAAAGATGAAAATGGGCTGGAACAAAGCAGAGAAGGGAAGGGTTGGAGTGTCCAACAGTCGTTTCTCCGAGGCCTCGTTAACATTTGCCTGAATCCCACTGGATCTGGGATTCCACCCCATTTCTGATCTGGAGATTTCCATTCCTGGATCTGGGATTCCACCCATTCCTGGATCTGGATTCCACCCATTCCTGGATCTGGGCATCCACTCCCATTCCCGGATCTGGCTTCCACCCATTCCTGATTGGGATTCACCCCATTCTGGATCTGGGATTCCACCGCCATTCCTGGATCTGGGATTTCCACCCATTCCTGGATCTGGATTCCATTCCTGGATCTGGGCTTCCCCCCTTCCTGGATCTGGGATTCCACCCCTTCTGGACTCTGGATTCATTCCTGGATCTGGTTCCACCCCATTCCTGGATTCGTTGGGATTCCATTCCTGGATCTGGGATTCCCCCATTCCTGTCGGATCCACCTGATCCTGGCCCACTTTGGATCTGGATTCCACCCTCATTCCTGGATCTGGATTCCACCCCATTCCCGATCTGGGGCTTCCACCCCATTCTGGATCTGGGTTCCACCCATTCCTGGATTGGGATTCACCCCATTCCTGGTATCTGGGATTCCACGCCATTCCTGGATCTGGGATTCCATTCCTGGCATGGGATTCCACCCCCATTCCTAGGATTGGGATTCCACCTCCATTTCCCGATCTAGGGATTCCACCCTCCATTCCCGGATGTGGGATTCACCCCCATTTCCTGGATCTGGGGATTCCATTGCTGGATCATGGGATTCCACCCATTTCCTGATTCTGGGATTTCCACACCCATTTCTGACTGGGATTCCTACCCCTTCCCGATCTGGCTTCAACCCATCCTGGACTGGGATTCCAACCCCTTTCCTGGACTGTGGATTCCACCCATTCCATCTTCTCTCTTT
>VKON01000642.1:339518-397125 GCA_009741485.1 Malurus cyaneus samueli | reverse complement strand
AGAGATAGATGTGAACACAGCTCTGAATTGGGGGTGTTTAATGGGAAAGGGTTGGGAATGGAGGAACAGAGTTAATGCTGACACAGCTCTGAATTGGGGGTGTTTAATGGGAAAGGGTTGGGAATGGCAGGAACAGAGTTAATGCTGACACAGCTCTGAATTGGGGGTGTTTAATGGGAAAGGGTTGGGAATGTGAGGAACAGAGTTAATGCTGACACAGCTCTGAATTGGGGGTGTTTAATGGGAAAGGGTTGGGAATGTGCAGGAACAGAGTTAATGCTGACACAGCTCTGAATTGGGGGTGTTTATTGGGAAAGGGTTGGGAATGTGCAGGAACAGAGTTAATGCTGACACAGCTCTGAATTGGGGGTGTTTATGGGAAAGGGTTGGGAATGTGCAGGAACAGAGTTAATGCTGACACAGCTCTGAATTGGGGGTGTTCAATGGGAAAGGGTTGGGAATGTGCAGGAACAGAGTTAATGCTGACAAAGCTCTGAATTGGGGGTGTTTAATGGGAAAGGGTTGGGAATGTGCAGGAACAGAGTTAATGCTGACACAGCTCTGAATTGGGGGTGTTTAATGGGAAAGGGTTGGGAATGGAGGAACAGAGTTAATGCTGACACAGCTCTGAATTGGGGGTGTTTAATGGGAAAGGGTTGGGAATGTGCAGGAACAGAGTTAATGCTGACAGCTCTGAATTGGGGGTGTTTAATGGGAAAGGGTTGGGAATGGAGGAACAGAGTTAATGCTGACACAGCTCTGAATTGGGGGTGTTTAATGGGAAAGGGTTGGGAATGGAGGAACAGAGTTAATGCTGACACAGCTCTGAATTGGGGGTGTTTATTGGGAAAGGGTTGGGAATGTGCAGGACAGAGTTAATGCTGACACAGCTCTGAATTGGGGGTGTTTATTGGGAAAGGGTTGGGAATGTGCAGGAACAGAGTTAATGCTGACAACAGCTCTGAATTGGGGTGTTTAATGGGAAAGGGTTGGGAATGGAGGAACAGAGTTAATGCTGACACAGCTCTGAATTGGGGGTGTTAATGGGAAAGGGTTGGGAATGCAGGAACAGAGTTAATGCTGACACAGCTCTGAATTGGGGGTGTTTAATTGGGAAAGGGTTGGGAATGTGCAGGAACAGAGTTAATGCTGACACAGCTCTGAATTGGGGGTGTTTAATGGGAAAGGGAATGTGCAGGAACAGAGTTAATGCTGACAGGAGTAGGAATAGGAATAGAAAAATAAAAATGAAAATAGAAAAATAGGAATAGGAATAAATAGAAATAGAAAGAAATAGAAATAGAAAAATAGAAATATGAATAGAAGTAGAAATAGAAATAGAAGTAGAAATAGAAATTTATCCCTGCCTTCATAATTGGGAAAAAAAAATCTGATTGTCATTATGCAAAAAACAAGAGATTTTAAATTTAGATCTAAAAATGTACCTGAGAGAAGATGCAGAATAAAACTAACTGGGCCTCAAGCAGAAAGGGATGAAGAGATATGGAATTTTAACCCAGCTCTCCAAATTTCTGTCTCAGTGGACAATCAGGGAAAAAAGTCATCCAGAAAGGGTCACAAGTTAAATCCTGCTCTTGGAGTCCATCATTTGGATTTAGCTGGATCTTGGTAGGAATTCTCAGTGTCTCATTCCTGCCTGAACTATTGATTTTCCTCAGCAAATCATTTCATTTTTTCAAATCCATTGGCAAACTGGGGATAACAAGGCTGCCTGGAGCCATTCCACAAGGAAAGACATTTTGGGGAATCCAGTGAAAATCAGTGATAAATTGTAGAATTCAGTTGGTGTTAATAAAGGGAATGTGCAGAATGAAACATTAGGAATAAATTTATACTTTAATAGGAGTTTATGTAGGAATTGCATTCCCTGAGCTCGGGAATGAAGCTCTGGATTTGGTTCTCAATGACTCTTTATATCAAAATATTAATGGGAAGCAGCAGAAAATCATCCCAGAATATTCCAACCCTGCTGTTCCCAGCTTTTCCAGGGCTAATTACCTCATGGCTGCACTGACTCTAATGTGACATGTTTATTGCCCTAACGAACAGCTCATTAGCGCCGCGATGTTTTTGTCAATATTAATTCCTTCCTTTAAGCCCAGGCGAAGGTTTAAACAAAGATGGACCGGCACCGGGACTTGGGTTGGTCCAAAGTGTGACAGCAGCAGGGTTTTGAGGGGAAAAGTGGGAATATTTCATTGGAATAATGCTTGAGGAGGCACGTTTTTAATGAAGTTTTGTATTTGGGGGTTGTTTAGCAGAGATAAACAAACTTATCTATTGGCTTTTCCCAATCCTAAAAACAACAGGAAGCTTGTTGAAGAAACAAAACAAGCAACTTGTTGGGGGCAGGTCAAGAAAAACCTAATAAAACCAGCAATTATCTTTACCACAAGGAATGTTATTAAGGGATTATAAATAACGATGGAGAGATAACCATAAATTATGGGGAAACGTTGCTTGGCTCAGCCCTCCTCCACTTCTGTGTACATAATTCATTGTATTTAAAAATGGGCTGTTAAATGAAATATTAATCAGCATTCAGAAGGTATTCAGGACTTCTCCTATTTTTTCCCCCAATTCTTTTTGCTGCTATTTCTTACTTATTGTGTCAGGGAGTCAGCAGTGGCACTGGCAGGTTGTGGATTCCATCTGATACATAGAGTTTATATTAAAGTAACAAAATGTTTATGAAGCTTATGAATTGAAAACTAATTGTAATTTAACTAGCTAAATTAGTACACAGATACGTGAAATCACCAAGAAACAAATCAGAAAAGTTCTGAAGAAAGTAGACAAGTAAATACTATAACAAAGAACAATGAGAACTTAACAAAAGCGCAAAATAATCAGCAAAATAATTAGAAATTACAACTTAAAAAACTCATGAACGTTCCAACTGCGCACGCTTTGAGGATAAAAGTTAAAAGTCTACTATAGTAAAGAAGATAGTATCTCATTAGAAGGAGACTTTCATGACTAGTGAATTAAAAATAACACATCAAAAATAACTTATAAAACTATAATATCATGTATTTCCGTGCCCATGTATAGTAATAAGTGTATAGTGGGTGTGATAATGTTCATGTTACACCATGCTTACTCTAGAAATAAGTGCTCATTTCAAACCAAAGCAAGTCAATTAGGGGGAGAAATCCTTATGGAATTTTATTTACAGCCCTTTTTTCAAGCATCACATCCCTGGCTGGATGGGCTCAGAGTGGCTTGGGGCAGCGGGAGGTGTCCGTGCCCTTGGCAGGGGTGGCACTGGGGTGGCACTGGGGTGGCACAGGGTGGCACTGGGTGGCACTGGGGTGGCACTGGGGTGGCACAGGGTGGCACAGGGGTGGCACTGGGTATCCTTAGCTCATTCTAACCCTGCTCTCTCCCTCTCTCCAGGCAAAGCACTGACATTCCTGCTGCTGCAGCCTCCCAGCCCGCGGCTCCCCGCTCACAGCACCATCCGCAGGACGGCCATCGACCTCATCGGCCGCGGCTTCACCGTCTGGGAGCCCTACATGGACGTGTCTGCCGTGCTGATGGGGCTGCTGGAGCTCTGCGCCGATGCTGAGAAGCAGCTGGCAAAGTGAGGGTCTCCACGGGCAGGGGTTGGGTACTGGGAGGCAGCTCGGGCACAGGAGGATGAGGAGGAGGAGGGCAAGGAGTGGCTTTAGGATGGAGGACATTGGAAGGGAATTCTGGGCTGGAGGCCCTGCAGTGGAATTCCCAGTTCCAGCAGGATCCATGGAGCAGCACCTGAAAAGATGTCCCTGCCCTTAAATGATCCTTGAGGTTCCTCTCAACCCTGACCGTTCCATGAGACATTTGTTGACAGCACACAGAGTTTAAATGGCAACTGCAATGAGGAGCTGCCCAGGGCTGGTTTAATCCCGGGAATGTTTCCATATCCACTGCAATGAGGAGCTGCCCAGGGCTGCTTTAATCCCGGGAATGTTTCCATATCCACTGCAATGAGGAGCTGCCCAGGGCTGTTTAATCCCAGGAATGTTTCCATATCCACTGCAGTGAGGAGCTGCCCAGGGCTGCTTTAATCCCGGGAATGTTTCCATATCCACTGCAATGAGGAGCTGCCCAGGGCTGCTTTAATCCCGGGAATGTTTCCATATCCACTGCAATGAGAGCTGCCCAGGGCTGGTTTAATCCAGGATGTTTCCATATCCAGGAGCTCCCAGGGCTGTTAATCCGGATTTCCATATCCACTGCAAGACTGCCCAGGGCTGGTTTAATCCCAGGAATGTTTCCATATCCAGGAGCTGCCCAGGGCTGTTTAATCCGGGAATGTTTCCATATCCACTGCAATGAGGAGCTGTCCCAGGGCTGGTTTAATCCCGGGAATGTTTCCATATCCAGGAGCTGCCCAGGGCTGCTTTAATCCTGGGAATGTTTCCATATCCACGCGTAGACTGCCCAGGGCTGCTTTAATCCCGGGAATGTTTCCATATCCAGGAGCTGCCCAGGGCTGGTTTAATCCCGGGAATGTTTCCACATCCAGGAGCTGCCCAGGGCTGTTTAATCCCGGGAATGTTTCCATATCCACTGCAGTGAGGAGCTGCCCAGGGCTGGTTTAATCCCGGGAATGTTTCCATATCCAGGAGCTGCCCAGGGCTGCTTTAATCCCGGGAATGTTTCCATATCCAGGAGCTGCCCAGGGCTGCTTTAATCCCGGGAATGTTTCCACACCCACTTATACTGAGGGTGCTGACTTTATTCTAAGGTTGCCCATTTCATGTGAGTTTTCATTTCCTCACTGTGTAAAGACTGACTCCATGCCAGGAGAAGTTGGGACAAATTGGATTCCCATTGTTTTTTGTGGGGTTTCCAGTGACTCCTTGTACTCTGACAGGAGACACCATCCCATTTTCCCTCTCCTAAGCCCTGTTTGATGTCAATCCCAACTTCCAGGATCTGAGTTCTTCAGCAGGGTTCTTCAGCCAGTCCTTTTGCTCCATCCTTAGCTGTCAGGAAGATTAGTCTGGCTCTCCCTGCACGGAGCAGGGAATAAATGAAGGGATCAGCGTGGAGCCTTGAGGAGCCCGGCGCAATTTTCCTCATGATAAATTGCATAATAAGCGCGAAAGCGTTTGCTTATTAATCCATAACAAGATTTAGATTGAAAATGGCCTGTTACATTGCTGACAGCTCCAGGATGGGGGGGAGATGGAAAGCAATGGAGCAACAATGTGTGCAGGGGGTTAAGTGTGGATCTCACCCTGGCGGAGCCCCGCTGAGCTCCCGCTTTGTGCCGGATTTGCCGCGGACACAATAACGGCGCACAGCTGCCGGCGCCTCTCCCGGAGCTTTTATCAAAGAGCTTTTATGTCAAGCTTCTGCTTTTAGATAGAAAAGAAGAAATCACATTTATTGACCAGGAAAACGAGTGGGTTTCTTTTTTCCCTGCTGAATCAAGGGAATATCCGAGCTGTTAGGTAAAACTCCGGTGTTTGGAACTCCTGCTCTTGCCCAGCTCATCCTGGTTCCCGAAGGTTGAACTGCACCGAGGGAAACTGCTCAGTTGCTGCTCAAACTGTTTTCCCAGCATTTTTAGGCTTGGATGATGGTAGCAATCATTTCTGGCTGTATTTTTGAATTAAGCCGTGTTTCATACAGATTTCCCTGGATTAGTTTGGATCTGGGGGTCTTTTAAGGATCTTGGCCATGGGGAGGAACACCTTCCACTAACATTTGGACAGGAGTTCTGAAGTTACATTTAAATGTGATTTTCCAAGGAGGACGTCACCTTGTGGCAGAGGCTTTATTTGGTTTCATATGTGGGAGTTTTAATTCATACATTAAAGATAAGTGATGGGAAAGGAAAATGAACTGCTTGGGTTTGTAAACTCTCTTCTCAAAATAATCAAAGAGCACAGGGAAGAAGGAGAAACCCCTTCTATGGGTTGTCCAGAAAAATATGAGGGTGCCCCATCCCTGGAAGTGTTCCAGGCCAGTTGGACAGGCCTTGGAGCACCCTGGTTTAGTGGAACCTGTCTCTGGAATATGTGATCCTTAAACCCCTTCTAACCCAAGCCAGTCTGTGATTCCGTGTTCCTACATTTTGGGGAGTTTTTGGATAATTTGCAGGGCACAGAGAAATTTTATTTTTGCTAAATGCACTTCCTGGGTACTTTCCACCTTATTGCTTCTTGCTTTTATCTTGTCGCAGCAAGTAAAAGCCTTGAATTAAAGAGAATTACTCTGGCCAGGGGATTTCTCAGGCTGTGTTTAAAGTACAGTAAAAGACCAAACCATAAATCCTGGGGAAGACGCTGCGGGCCCTCCGTGGGGTGATATGTATTCAGCACATACAGATAATTTGTTAACAAGGCCTTTTGCCCACTTTGGACAGATGCACTTACTGTTTTCAATCTTCATGGTTAATTATTCGATTTGGGCTTGATGCTGGAACACCCTGACTCCTAATCACCGCTCTTTGTTGGGAGTCCATTATATTGGAACTGGCGGAGTGCTCCCGCTGACCTTGCAGTGACATTATAAGCCGCTTCTAATCTTTCCCCTCTGTCTCCTTTCCTTTGTGCTTTGTGCCGTTTAGCATCACAATGGGGCTGCCCCTGAGCCCGGCGGCCGATTCGGCGCGTTCCGCTCGCCACGCGCTGTCCCTGATCGCCACCGCCCGCCCGCCCGCCTTCATTCACCACCATCGCCAAGGAGGTTCGGGGGTGGCAGGGGTGACAGGGTGTGCTGGGGGCTCGCGGAGGTGAGGAGAGCCCTGGCTGAGGGCTGCTTTAGTCCTGGGACTGTTTACATATTCACTGCAACTGCCCAGGGCTGCTTTAATCCCGGGAATGTTTCCATATCCACTGCAACTGCCCAGGGCTGCTTTAATCCTGGGAATGTTTCCATATCCAGGAGCTGCCCAGGGCTGCTTTAATCCCGGGAATGTTTCCAATCCAGGAGCTGCCCAGGGCTGCTTTAATCCCGGAATGTTTCCCATATCCACTGCAGGAGGGCTGCCCAGGGCTGCTTTAATCCCGGGAATGTTTCCACATCCATCTACACTGAGGGTGCTGACTTTATTCTAAGGTTGCCCATTTCATGTGAGTTTTCATTTCCTCACTGTGTAAAGACTGACTCCATGCCAGGTGAAGTTGGGACAAATTGGATTCCCATTGTTTTTTGTGGGGTTTGCAGTGACTCCTTGTACTCTGACAGGAGACACCATCCCATTTTCCCTCTCCTAAGCCCTGTTTGATGTAATCCCAACTTGCAGGATCCGAGTGAGCACAGTTCTTCAGCCAGTGCTTTTGCTCCATCCTTAGCTGTCAGGAAGATGAGTCTGGCTCTGCCTCCACGGAGCAGGGAATAAATGAAGGGATCCTGGAGGCACTCCCCAGGGTGACAATTCCCTCCTGTCCCCTCTCAGGTTCACAGACACACAGCACTGGCGGCCAACACGCAGTCCCAGCAGAACATCCACACCACCACCCTGGCCAGAGCCAAGGGAGAGATCCTCAGGGTCATCGAGATCCTCATCGAGAAGATGCCCACGGATGTGGTGGATCTGCTGGTGGAGGTGAGGCCAGCTCCGTGCTGGGCTCTGATCGTGGAGCTCCTGTCCACGGGGGCTTTGGTGTGGGCAGGGTTTGCCAAGTTCACTTCTTGAACTTTAAATTGCATTAAATCCCATTGTTGGTTAAAATATCCCAAAACAAATGTTCAGAGCCAGCTTGGACACACTGATCTATGGAAGGTGTCCCTGCTCACACCTTCATAATCATAAAACACATACTGTCACCTGATGGTCATTTTTGTTTTTCCAAGGTGATGGACATCATCATGTACTGCCTGGAAGGATCTTTAGTTAAGAAAAAGGGTCTTCAGGAATGTTTCCCAGCCATCTGCAGGTGAGCTCTTCCTCTGGCAATACACTGACGTGATAAGATCAGGATAGATTTCCTAATTAAGAGTGAAAGTCTTTGAGGTGACACAACAAAGAGTAAAAGGTGATTTATAAAATGGGAGCATTTCCAGTATCTTTAAAGGTGGATAAATATCCCAGTTATCCTCTTAAACTGGTCCAACCCATAAATTCTAGTAATCACCTGTCGGCCATTCCATTTTAATTTAATAACCTATTAAAATATTGAATAGTTTCAAGGAAAGAGCAATTATCCCGTTGCCAGGTTGGATACTGATGGAGATGATCTTCCTCCTTCCTGATGCTTTAAGTGGCTTTCCTTAAAGGATAAATGGGAATTAGTGCCCAATCTCCCTATTCCTGTGTATATTTATAGCCATCCAGTATTTTAAAATTACTGGTAATATTTCCTGGTTATAGCCAGTGTAAAAATGATCCAGCACCCAGCGACGGGATCCTGGAGCTGAGGGAAATATCCATCAGGTTGTAACAAATTCTGGGGAAATCTCTGGACAGATTCCGAGTGGAAACACTTGGATTTTATTTTCTCTTTTCCCTGCGCAGAAACTGGGAATTTTCTGCCATCTTTTTCATTTTTTCTTGGGTTTGTTCTGTGTTTCATCCTGCCGTGCAGAGCTCCTCATACCTGCGTGCGAGCAGTTGCTATGGCACTGGGAATCCCAAGGAACCAGCAGAGCAAGGCTTCTTTCAAGCCTTAAATCTGCTCACTGACATGTTTTTGAGAGCGATTCCAGATATTTCTGGCAGGTTTTGCTAAACCTAACTGGAAAATTCCAACAAAATTTGGAATTCAGTTGTCGCCTTCGCCAGGCTGCTCTCCCTGTGATAAGGCACAGCGAGATCCCCAAGGATTTGGATTTGCAGTCTTGGGTTTCAAATGTTGAAATTCCTTGGATCCTGCAGCTGCTGGAATTCCAATAAATGCCACATATTCCAGTAAATGCCACATATTCCAATAAATGCCACATATGTTGGGGAGTGTCCCAGGCTTCACCCCAAAGGTGTTATCAGAGCAGGGGATGTTTGATGGTGAATTTACCTCTTCCTTTTTCTTTTTGCCCATCAAAAATTGATGAGTTTGCTTATTTTTTCCTTCCACTTGCCTTCCTTTCCATTTGGCTTTCACTGGAAATGCCCTTAAGTCACGCAGGGATGGTCACTTAACCATTTGACTTCCAGCTTTTGGAGGTGAAAATACACTCATGGATTTGGTGATGATACAGAAATAAATCTGATCGATAAATCTGGTGGGAACATAGCAACCATCAGTTGTTTTTTGGAATGCCAAGTGTTCCATTTTTGAAATCAGATCCCAAAGGGGTGGGAGTTCTCATTTCATCTCATTTTTTTACAGGTTTTACATGGTGAGTTACTACGAGCGCAGTCACCGCATCGCCGTGGGAGCTCGGCACGGCTCCGTGGCGCTCTACGACATCCGCACGGGCAAATGCCAGGTGAGAAACCCAAAAAAACCCCTGGAAATCCTGGGAATGAGGACAGAGAGCTCTGGGTGACACCTGCAATGAGGCATTGAGGATATGCATTCATACAGAAAACCTCAGAAAAAAAAAAACCCTTTATTTCTGCTCTGAAATTCCACAATTATTTCTCCCAAAATTCAGAATTATTTACTCACTGCACTCAGTTCATTTCTTTCTAATCTTCCGTGGAAAGCAAAGCTTTCATGGGGTGACTGAAGGGACTCCCAGAATAATTAGGGCAGATCGTTTGCAGGTTTAATTATTATTCATGAGATAACAAAATGATTGTGGGGCAACGCCATCTATTGGATACAGATTCCACTTTTCTACTTTATTTCTCACAGCTGAGATTTTTCAAGCAGAAAAAGTTACATCATTGGAGAAAAGCTCAAGTTTTGAATTTTTGTGCCTGAAAAGCATTTTGGGTTTGGGGTTTGTTTTTTTTTCCCCTTCCAGTTAATTTTGATTTTGTTTTTAAGAGAGGTGGTTGTAGGGACTTAGTGAGAAATTGGAATGATCAATAGGATGATGGATATCAAAATACACTATATTGGTTGTGTTATGACTATTCTGAGATTCCAAGTACAAACATTTTTAATCCATTTTTAGACAATTCATGATGAAATGAGGTTCTGTGTCCTCCTCCTCCTCTGAAATGATTTTATTAACCCCCCTGTGAGGGTTTGCTGATGTTCTCAGTGGGGTTTGGAGCCGGGCAGTGCCCTTCCCATGCCTCTATTGATTTATCCTGCAGCTGCTGGCAGCTCCCACAGCTCCCAGGACTGCCTGGGGCTTATTCTGCTGCATTTCTGCTGCATTTCCCACCCCATCCCACTGGGGATAAACTGGCTCAGGGCTCCACATCCTCTGGAAAATGGGTTTATTCCCCATTCCGTGGGGGATCCTGCGCTCAGCTTCTGTCCCACAGCGCAGCAAAACCTCTGCATTCCCCCCAAATCCCATCACACATTCTGGGAATCCATTCTGACTCTGAATTCTTCAGAAACTTCATGCCTGTTTTAGAAAACAATAGCTTTAGGTTGTTTTTATCCCTAAAAATGTGGATGGATGGATGGATGGATGGATGGGAGGGCTCCAGGTGAGGATTTCCTCAGTGGCCCCCCCAAGGATTCACGTGTGGTTTTATCCTGGTTTCTCCTTCATTTGGGGGATCTCACCCCTCTTTTATTGTGTTTAAACAGCCAAATCCTCACTGGTGATTTGTGGTTGGGAATCTCAGGATTTTTGGTGTATGTAGGGTGGGATGAGGGGATTCACGTGTGGTTTTCTCCTTCATTTGGGGGATCTCATCCCTCTTTTATCCTGTTTAAACAGCCAAATCCTCACTGTGATTTGTGGTTGGGAATCTCAGGATTTTTGGTGTATGTAGGGTGGGATGAGGGGATTCACGTGTGGTTTTCTCCTTCATTTGGGGGATCTCATCCCTCTTTTATCCTGTTTAAACAGCCAAATCCTCACTGTGATTTGTGGTTGGGTTTGTGGTGGTTCTGTGCTTTGTCCAGAGCCATGTAGGGTGGGATGAGGGGATTCATGTGTGGTTTTCTCCTTCATTTGGGGGATCTCACCCCTCTTTTATTGTGTTTAAACAGCCAAATCCTCACTGTGATTTGTGGTTGGGAATCTCAGGATTTTTGGTGCTCATGCTCACGGCTGTAGGGTGGGATGAGGGGATTCATGTGTGGTTTTCTCCTTCATTTGGGGGATCTCACCCCTCTTTTATCCTGTTTAAACAGCCAAATCCTCACTGTGATTTGTGGTTGGGAATCTCAGGATTTTTGGTGGCTCAGCCCATCGCTAGGGTGGGATAAAGGGATTCATGTGTGGTTTTATCCTTCATTTGGGGGATCTCATCCCTCTTTTATTGTCTTTAAACTGGTGATTTGTGGTTGGGAATCTCAGGATTTTTGGTGCGCCATGTAGGGTGGGATGAGGGGATTCACGTGTGGTTTTATCCTTCATTTGGGGGATCTCACCCCTCTTTTATTGTGTTTAAACAGCCAAATCCTCACTGTGATTTGTGGTTGGGAATCTCAGGATTTTTGGTGGCTCCATGCCTCATACCAGAGTGATTCAGGGTGGGATAAAGGATTGGAGCACTCCCTGCATCTCAGGGCATTGCAAAGGTTAAACTCCAGCAGCTTTCCCCAAAAAATCTGGCTCTTCCCTGAGCACCCTGCAGCCCTTGGAGCACATCTGATGATGACTATTGATCCTTCACTCCCAGCTTTTCCTGGCTCTGGCTCCATCTTGATCAGGGGCTGAGATGAGATCCTGGTGTTTGATAAAGATAATTGATGCTTGGCAGGCAATTGGAAAACAGTTCCCAGAGCTGCAGCTCCACCTGCAAATGTGCCTTTTGTTTTTTTTCCCAGCTCTAAACCCCACAGCCACGGGCCTGGAGCCAAACACACGGGATTAAGCACAATTTTTATCCCAAAAAGAACCACTCAGGTTTAATAATTCCAGTTAGAATTTATTTATAATTAAATTTATATATATTTAATTATCTTCTTTTCCTTGAAGAGCATATTTGGGTCTATGAGGACAGACTTAAAAATATTCCATTTTTATTGATTCAATCTTGGGATTCATCATAAATATTTAGGACTGCATTTCAGAAATACTTGTAATTTTTGTACCTAAAACCTGGGTCATTTGCACCGGAAGATTAAAGAGAAACATGAGTTATTTTGGGTTTATTTCAAAGCAAAAGCTGCTTTTAAGCCTGGACTGAAATCAATAATGTTTGGTCCTGGGTCCTTCCAGAATTAAAATCCCAGGAATCTGAGCATTAATTGGATTGTGCAGGGCTGATTTTATTTCAGTCCTGGATGCCTTGGCAAAGTTTGATTTATATGGAAGGCAGAAAAGGATTTAATATTCCAATTTGGAATAAATTGTGGCTCGGTTTAATTAATTACAAAGCTGCTGTTGTTTAAAGCAGTGTTTTAAAGGTGTTCTTGTGCAATCCACACCTGCCTTTCCCAGTGTGATGAAATTATAGAAAAATCATAGAAATCTCTGAAAATTAGAGATTTGTAGAGATTTCCATTAAAAACCCAGGCAGAGGAAGCAGCTGCCTGTCAGAATGAAGCATTTCCAAACTGGTAGCACACAGCTTTTCCCAGAATTTCCACTGCTCCATTCCCTGGGAATATTTGGAATTGGCAGCACAGATCTGGGTGTGCTTGCTTTCCTGGTGGAAAACACAACTGAGCGGCAGTTCTGGAGAGGATTAGCATCAATTAGAGCAGCACTTCCTTTAAATAACAAAGCAGCTGCATTCCCTGAAGGGTTTGTACTTCTTGGAACGTGTTCCACGAGTTAAAAGAGCAACAAGTGTGCTGCTCCTATTGATTTTCTACCTTTGTCTCACCAAAGCAGATTTTATTGACAAGGATTCCAGCCTTGTTAAGCGCTAAAGAGCGGGATCAGCTAATGAACTGTGGTTAAAGAGAGAGATTTGGGGTTCACTCACCTTGTCCAGGAGGATAAATGGATGGATTCATGGGTTGGGAATGGATCAGAGCTGACAGCGGGGTGTTCCTAATGCAGGTTTAGGGCTCTGATCTGAATCCTGCTCTCTGCTCTCTCCCCAGACCATCCATGGCCATAAAGGACCCATCACTGCCGTGGCCTTCGCCCCCGACGGTCGCTACCTGGCCACCTATTCCAACTCAGACAGCCACCTGTGCTTCTGGCAGGTAAGAACACAAAATTGGGATTTCAGCCATTCCCTTTGTGCATTGCTTTAGTGGGGAAAAATCCCGAGGGAGCAACCCTTGTGTCCCATCAAACAGCCCCGCGTCGTTCTCAAATGTGACCTCGTGCGCCGGTGATTTTTCCCTTCCGTGTCCCGCTTGGCACCATTATTAATGCAGGAAAATCAGGAGCATTAGTCATCCTAAAAGGGTTATTACTCAAGATGATTTAAATTGTGAAAATGTCAGCGGGGCTGGCGCGCTCCCGGCTCCGGATGCTGTGATTTACACCCCTGACACGGCTGTGCTGCCGAGGAGAAAGGGATGGCTTGGACATGGGGCTGCTCTGAATGCACCAGGTGCAAACAGCAAGAAAACTTTACCAAGGATTCCTGGAGATGGAAATTTTAGAGTTGCCTGTGTAAAGAGTGGATTCCAGCAAATGGCAGATCCCAGGGTTTGGAGAGCTTTGTGTGGAGTGGGGATGGATGGGAGCACTGACACGAAAGAGAAAGGGATGGCTTGGACATGGGGCTGCTCTGAATGCACCAGGTGACAACAGCAATGAAACTTGGCCAAGGATTCCTGGGGACAGAAATCTTAGAGTTTCCTGTGTAAAGAGTGGATTCCAGCAAATGGCAGATCCCAGGGTAGAGCGAATTTGGGAGCTTTGTGTGGAGTGGGGATGGATGGGTGCACTGACTGAGGAGAAAGGGATGGCTTGGACATGGGGCTGCTCTAGCATGCCAGGTGCAAACTGCAAGAACATTTACCAAGGATTCCTGGGGATGGAAATCTTAGAGTTGCTGTGTAAAGAGTGGATTCCAGCAAATGGCAGATCCCAGGGTTTGGAGAGCTTTGTGTGGAGTGGTGGATGGGTGGGGACTAAAAGAGAAAGGGATGGCTTGGACATGGGGCTGCTCTGAATGCACCAGGTGACAACAGCAATGAAACTTGGCCAAGGATTCCTGGGGATGCGAAAATCTTGAGTAGTGGCTGTGTGGACAGTGGGATCCAGCACAATGCAGATGCCCAGCGGTTTGGAGAGCTTTGCTGTGGGTAGTGGGGAGTGGATGGGTGCAGCTGACTGAGGAGAAAGGGTAGGTGCTCTGGACATGGGCTGCCTCTGACATGCACCATGGTGCCAACAGCAATTGAACTTTGGCCACAGGATCCTGGGCATGGAAATCTTTAGATGGGCTGTGTGAGGAGTGGGGATCCCAGCAACGTGGGTTGGGGAATTTTAATATATTCAGAATTGAGCTGGGCGTGTTTTCCCAAGCAGGAAACAACAGGAGAAGAATCTTAGGGTTGCCTGTGTGTTGAGGTCGCGTCCCGCCATCTCGGGTTGGAGAATCGTCAGGTTTCAGAATTGAGCTGGCGTGTTTTCCCAAGCATGGAAACAAGGAGACAGAATCTTAGGGTTGCCTGTGTGAGGAGTGGGATCCCAGCACATTGGGTTGGAGAATCTCAGGTTTCAGGCAATTGCAGCATGGGTGTGTTGGTCCGCAGAGCAGTGGAGCTGGCAGATCCCAGGGTTTGGAGAGTTTTGTGTGAAGTTGGGATGGATGGGTGCACTGACACTGCTGCACTGCTGAGGAGAAAGGGATGGACTGCCAAGAATCACGACGGCATGGAACACGCATAAAACAATCTGGATTGGCCAAGGAGACAGAAGTCTTAGATTGGCCTGTGTGAGGAGTGGGATCCCAGCACGCTGGGTTGGGGAATTTTGATTTTCAGAATTGAGCTGGCACTAACAGAGCTGGGCGTGTTTTCCCAAGCGTGGAAACAAGGAGACAGAAATCTTAGGGTTGCCTGTGTAAAGAGTGGGATCCAGCGTGTTGGGTTGGGGAATTTTGATTTTCAGAATTGAGCTGGGTGTGTTTTCCCAAGCGTGGAAACAAGGAGACAGACATCTTCAGGGTTTGTCCTCGGTGTGAGGATCGTGGTCGATCCAGCCCACGCTTGGGCGTGGGGAATCTCAGGTTTCAGAATTGAGCTGGGTGTGTTTTCCCAAGCGTGGAGCTGGCAGATCCCAGGGTTTGGAGAGCTCCATGTGCAGTTGGGATGGATGGGTGCGGATCAATGAGCTCCGTCCCGGCGCTCTCCGGGATTTGGGAATTCAGAGGAGCTCCATGCTCACCCTGTCTCTCTCTCCACAGATGAACACCTCTCTGCTGGGAAGCATCGGGATGCTGAACTCAGCTCCCCAGCTCCGTTGTGTCAAGACCTACCAGGTTCCCCCGGTACAACCGGCGTCCCCCGGCTCCCACAACGCGCTGCGCCTGGCACGCCTCATCTGGACCTCCAACCGCAACGTCATCCTCATGGCTCACGATGGCAAGGAGCACCGCTTCATGGTCTAGGTGAATGAATTCTGTTCTGGGAATGGCATTGGCAGAGCCTCCCTGGAGCTGTGTTTACCAAAAAGGCTCGTGTTTACATGGAATATGCTGAGGGAGCCGTGCTGCGTTTTGTGGGCATGGCCTGGCTGTTGATGCCCAATCTCTGCTTAGGAGAGGATTGGAAACGCTGCTGTGCCCAGGCTGGAAGGAAAAATCATAGTGTAAATAAATAATTTAACCATCCTGTTAAAGCAGTATTTATATAGAAAGGTGGTTTCGGCCACCGGTGCGGGTATTTATTTAAATAAAGACAAAGGGGAGCCATTTAGAATGGAAAAATTATCAAAATTATGGAAAACATTAATTATTGACTGGATGTACTGCAATATTTCCTATGTGACACTCGCTGTGACTGTGTTTCCTCCTGACATATCTGATTTTGTGGAATAGTTTGTGTGGAATTCACTGGTTTCTGAGAGAAAAAAATCTCAGATCCTCTTTGATTTCAATATCTCTGTACAGCTTTCCTTGGCTGCAGAGCTCAAACCTGAGGCCAGCACTACCTGTTCAGCTAAAAATGGTACTTGGAGACCAAAAATGAAGGAATTCATTTCTCACATGGCTCCTAAAGAGAAACTGCATTTCTTTTCTTTTGATTTGGGTTATCCGTGTTGCGCCCAGGTGGGATTTGCAGCCCAGAAGCTCCATATCCATGTGCTGTTGCAATTCAGTTAAAAAGCAGGAAACTCAGACCATTGGGAATGTTGAACACAAGCTGCTGGGAAATGCTTGTCCCTGTTTGTCCCTCTGGGTGTGGAGGTGACACACCTGGATGGGAGGGACTGCCAGAAGTCACCATTTGATGGTTCCCGTGGCTGCTTCTCCAATTCTGTGCATTCCAATCCCTGGTGTCAATATGCTTGTGGAATAAAACTGGACTGAAACCTGTTGCTTTTCATGGGTGTCACTGATTTCCTAGGATTTCACCTTTTCCCTTGGAAGGAGCCCACATTTCACATTTCTCTGTGTGTGCTCAGGGTTGTTAATCCCATTGGATTTGTCCTGATTGCATTTCCATCTCAGTTTTGGGTATCCAGTCCCACAGCCCTTTTTCCCAGCTTTTAGAAAACTTCAGCATTCACACTTTTTCTGAACAAATAAAAAAAAAAAATCAGGAAAAATCAGGCTAGAGCCTCTGGTGTGATAAATTGACACTGGATCCAGCGGTTGCCTGGAGCGCGCTTTGAAGCGGGAGAGGCTCCTGGGGAACTTCCCCCTCTCTCTGATGTCTGGAAATTAAAAATTAATCCGCTATAAAAAATTAAAAGGTGAAACTTTCTGCTCTTTCAGCAGCAGAGCTTTTGGAATGCTGATGTGGGGCTTGGAATGGAGGCTGAGTGACATCTCCGGGAACATCACCGTGGGCTGGTGCATTCTAATATCGGATTTTAATTGATTTTTGTAAATTGGAAACCTGTTTGCAAAGGGCTCTAGTCGCTTAAGAAGGGGTAAATATTTATTTATTGATGTAAATAACCTTAAACAGGCATTTACTCACTCCTGCAGAGCTACTCACAGTTTACAACACAGTGAAAGGAAACCGATGCTTCCAGCAAGGAAGTGATGCTGCAGTCTGCACAACTTGCAAGGTTAAATTTGGCTTTTTTTATAAAATTTATTCAGGGAGAAAATGGGTTAAATCTCTTTTAGTGAAGGGAGAGGAGGGAGTGGGGGCCAGAGGGGTGTGTTTGTCATGAAAATAGAGGGCAATTCCTTTGGGGGAGTGGCAAATCCCAGCTCTCCATCATTCCCAGTTCCACCAGTCCCTCCCACAGCCCATCCTGGGATGGGACAGCCTGATGGATTTTTCTGAGTGTGAAAAAGGGAACAAACAGCCCTGAAAGCCAGAGCTCAGGCACAGATTGCAGCCGTTCCCAAAAAACGGGTTTGTTTTACAGGAAACACAAAGTGAGGAGAGCAGCTGGAGTTCCACAGTGAGGATCTGCTGAGATGGAAGCGTGGGAGCAGAGCAGAGAGAGCCCCAGGGCGAGCGGTGAGAGGCTGCCACGTGGCACAGTTCAGGGGTTCAAAAATTCAAAGATTCAGAAATTCAGGGATTCAGGGGTTTAAGGATTCAGGGGTTCGAAGATTCAGGGATTCAGGGATTCAAAGATTCAGAAATTCAGGGATTCAGGGGTTCAAAGATTCAGGAATTCAGGGATTCAGGGGTTCAGGAATTCAGGGATTCAAGGATTCAGGGGTTTAAGGATTCAGGGCCTTGGGAATTCAGGAATTCAGGGGTTTAAGGATTCAGGAATTCAGGGGCTCAGGGATTCAGGGCCTTGGGAATTCAGGGATTCAGAAATTCAGGGGCTCAGGAATTCAGGGATTCGGGAGTTCAAGGATTCAGGAATTCATGGGTTTAAGGATTCAGGAATTCAGGGGTTTAAGGATTCAGGAATTCAGAGATTCAGGGGTTCAGCCCAGCCCAAAGCACCGTGTCCCACCCAGATGAGTTCCCAGAATGGTTTTTAAGTTCCTTTCCAAACCAAACCATGCAGGCACACAGCAAAGTGCAGGGATTCAAATTCCACCATGGATTTGGAGCCCATTTGGGGTGGCAGCAAAGCTTCCCTGGGCAGCATTTCTGGGAACCCCCAGCCCTCTGTGCCCATGGTCATGGATTCCAGCCCAAAAGAGATTAAATAGCACCTTCTCCCAAATTTGGGTAATGAATTGCTCCCTAAACATGAAAGCTGGAAATGGTCACCCTCCACCTGCACCAGATTCCTTCTGCTGTCTGTGGTTGTCTCTGCCAGGAAAACACCTATGGAAGGTAAGAAATATTCTGATTTTTTGGTAAAACACAGCATTATTCAGAACAGGGACCACCTCTGTTGTGCTTATTAGGTTTTCCAGTTAAATCAACACCTGAATTTAAGAATTTTGCTAATTCCATGCAAAGTGCTTGGACCCGTCACAGCCAAACAGTGCCTGAGGGGCACAGGGGGCAGCAACCAAAGGAATTTTGGGTTTGGAATGCTGTGCCCTGCTAGGAAGGGCTGCAGAGCCGGGTTAAGCTGGGCTTTATAAAACTGGTGAGTGCCCATCCAGCCCTGGAGAGCCCCCCCAGCTTCTCCTCAGAGCATCTTGTCCGACTCTGCTAAGGATTTAAACACCCGTTGAAATTAATCTGCTGGATAAAACCTTTTCTTCATAGTCTTCATTAATCACCCGTCCTTCCCGGAGCTCCTTGCAGGAAAATAGATTTTTAAACCTGTCAGCTGCGGTTTTGTGGGATTCATTTCGTGCCTGCTCTGTCTGTTTTCCTGCCCTGCTGGGGAGGAGGGAGACAAAACTCCGAGTGCTCATTAGGGGAATTATGGAACCTCAGGATGGGCTGGGGGCATTAAAAATACACTTTGGGGTGTATCCAGCTGCTGAGCCGCCGTGGATCTGCCCCACGCTTAAATTTGGGTGTGGGGCAAAATCAGATTTACTTTTTTATGTTATTTTATTATTTATTTGATTCATTATATATTTTATTATTTATTTTTTATTCATTATTTATTTTTATTCGTGTTTAGCCCCCACAGGGAATGAAGAGCAGCCCCCAGGCTCAGCTGCTGAGCCGCGGTGGATCTGCCCCACGGTTAAATTTGGGTGTGGGGGCAAAATGCAGATTTACTTTTTCTTTATATATTTTTATTATGTTTTTATTCATATATATTTTATTATTTATTTTTATTCATGTTTAGCCCCAACAGGGAATGAAGAGCAGCCCCCAGGCTCAGCTGCTGAGCCGCGGTGCATTCCCCATGTTAAATTTCGGTGTGGGCAAAATTCAGATTAACTTTTATAATGAATTTATTTATTTTTTTTTATTATTTTTATTCATGTACCCCCCAGGGAATGAAGAGCAGCCCCCAGGCTCAGCTGCTGAGCCACAGTGGATCTGCCCCACGGTTAAATTTGGGTGTGGGGGCAAAATCAGATTTCTTTCTATTCATTATATTTTTTTATTTATTTTTTTCATTATATTTTTATTTATTTTTATTCACTATTTATTTTTATTCAGTGTTTAGCCCCACAGGGAATGAAGAGCAGCCCCCAGGCTCAGCTGCTGAGCCGCCGTGGATCTGCCCCACGCTTAAATTTGGGTGTGGGGGCAAAATGCAGATTTACTTTTATTAATGATTTATTTTTATTATTTATTTTATTCATTATTATTTTATTATTTATTTATTATTATTTATTTTATTCGTGTTTAGCCCCCACAGGGAATGAAGAGCAGCCCCCAGGCTCAGCTGCTGAGCCACAGTGGATCTGCCCCACGGTTAAATTTGGGTGTGGGGGCAAAATCAGATTTACTTTCTTTATTTTATTTTTATTATTAATTTTTATTCATTATATTTTTTATTATATTATTTTTATTCATGTTTAGCCCCAACAGGGAATGAAGAGCAGCCCCCAGGCTCAGCTGCTGAGCCGCGGTGATCTGCCCCACGGTTAAATTTCGGTGTGGGGGCAAATCAGATTTACTTTTATTATGATTTATTTTTATTTATTTTTTTATATTATTTTTATTCGTGTTTAGCCCCAACAGGGAATGAAGAGCAGCCCCCAGGCTCAGCTGCTGAGCCGCGGTGGATCTGCCCCACGGTTAAATTTGGGTTTAGGACAGGTTTGGACAGTGAAAGGTGTCCCTGCTCATGGCACAGGGTGTCACTGATGGTCTTTAAGGCCATTCCAACCCAAAGCTGGGATTAGCTAAGCTCAGCCCTGGCAGAAAGCAGCACTTCAGGAGGGTTGGGAGGCTGCTCCAGCACAGACAGGGCTGATCTCCGCGCTCGTTTTCCATCGGGAGAAATCCATACGCCGCTGACATTTCTAGGACACGCTATTTTTGCCTCGTGAGGGGGCTGGAAAATCAGAGTGGCTTTTAAGAAATGAAAGCACCTTATTTAAGATGAGAAAATTGTTCTTGCTCATTAACCCGGAGCTTTTCTGCCGTGTCCCTGGTGACACAATCCCACAGGTTCTAAGGTGAACAGGGCTGTTTTATGGGATATGTTGGAATATGTTGGTCCGAATTTTGGAGATGGAAACCTCTCAGGCTGCTCCGTGGTGATGTAAATGGTTATCTGAAAAAAAAAACCCTCCAAAATTGGGGCTCAGAGGCTGCTCCTCAGTGAAGAGCTGCGGGGCACGACAGCATGGAAGTTACAAAAGCAATTCCCTGCTGGACAGCAACCACAGATTTACGTGGGCAAAAAGGCAGAAAATAAATTCCCCCAAACTTCTTGGGCTTTGCCAAATTTCTCAAGTCCATCCATTTTTTTTGTTTTTTATGCAGGAAATTCCACAAAATTGCTGACAATTCTGGGAAGTGAGAAGGGGGTGAATTTAGCTCCTCCAGCCTAAAGATTGCAGCGTGGAGAAGCTCCCAGATTTTCTTTTCTTTTCTTTTTTCCCTTTTTCTCTCGGTGGGGATAATAATAACAGTGTCAAGGACACCATTCAGGCTGATGCCTGGAGAGCTATTCAGTCCAGGCCTATTTACGGCCATTATAAAATGCCTGTGGATAGTTCAACGACCGATTTTCAAGAGTCTTTCTCTACCTTTTGAAGGCTCAGGAAAATCTATCAAACTGCAGAAATTAAGCTATTTTTCTTCAGGGGAAGAGAAACAGAGCAGGGAGCTTCTCGCATTAAAATGCTGCCGTAGATTCCCGATGAATGAAAAATTGCCAGGCATAATAATGAGCTGGGAGATGGATTTGGAAACAGCTGAAACCCCCTCTCCAGGCTCTGCAGGAGCAATGTTGGGATTTGGAGGTGAAAGATGGACCTTTTTGGGGTTCTGCTGTTCCCACATTGGGATTTGGAGGTGAAGGATGGACCTTTTTGGGGTTCTGCTGTTCCCACATCGGGATATGGAGGTGAAGGATGGACCTTTTTGGGGTTCTGCTGTTCCCACATCCCTCCCGCAGGTCATGTTGGGATTTGGAGGTGAAGGATGGACCTTTTTGGGGTTCTGCTGTTCCCACATCCCTCCAGGCTCTGCAGCAGCAGCAATGTTGGGATTTGGAGGTGAAGGATGGACCTTTTTGGGGTTCTGCTGTTCCCACATCGGGATATGGAGGTGAAGGATGGACCTTTTTGGGGTTCTGCTGTTCCCACATCGGGATTTGGAGGTGAAGGATGGACCTTTTTGGGGTTCTGCTGTTCCCACATCGGGATTTGGAGGTGAAGGATGGACCTTTTTGGGGTTCTGCTGTTCCCACATCGGGATTTGGAGGTGAAGGATGGACCTTTTTGGGGTTCTGCTGTTCCCACATCCCTGCAGGCTCTGTTGGGATTTGGAGGTGAAGGATGGACCTTTTTGGGGTTCTGCTGTTCCCACATCCCTCCAGGCTCTGCAGGAGCAATGTTGGGATTTGGAGGTGAAAATGGACCTTTTTGGGGTTCTGCTGTTCCCACATCGGGATTTGGAGGTGAAGGATGGACCTTTTTGGGGTTCTGCTGTTCCCACATTGGGATTTGGAGGTGAAGGATGGACCTTTTTGGGGTTCTGCTGTTCCCACATCCCTGCAGGCTCTGTTGGATTTGGAGGTGAAGGATGGACCTTTTTGGGGTTCTGCTGTTCCCACATTGGGATTTGGAGGTGAAGGATGGATCTTTTTGGGGTTCTGCTGTTCCCACATCCCTCCAGGCTCTGTTGGGATTTGGAGGTGAAGGATGGATCTTTTTGGGGTTCTGCTGTTCCCACATCCCTCCAGGGTGAGGGATGGGCTGGTTCTCAGGGCAGCTGGCAATGCCAGGGGGTATCCATGCCCTGCCCATTCCTCCTGATTCCCAAATCCAGACCCCTCTGCCGTTCTCCCCTCCCTTTCCAGCCCAGCCCTCCATCCCACGTTCCCTTTTTTGTGCTCTCTGATCGATTGTGTCTCGTCCGAGCCCCCGCTCTGTGCAGTGGGATATGAATAAATAATAAATGTGCATGAAGGGGATTTGGAGCTCTTTGGGGAAAATCCTTCCCTTTCAACAGCAGCCCTTGCCCGTGCCACTCCTGCATTTTCCTTTCTGCTGCCGAGGCTTTTGCTTCCCGTCAGAGCAGGAACCGTGTCCAAGGCGTTCCCGTGGGACCACAACTGAGATTCTGAATATCCAGAGCTGACACGGCGCCGCCACAGCTCCGGGACCCTTTGCTTTGGGGTGCTGCTGCAATGCAGGGCCTTGGGATTTGGGATATTTGGGATTTGGGATTTCAGATTTGGAATTTGGGATTTGGGATTTTCACAGAGTGGGGAGCAGCAGTCGCTCTGCTGGATGCACGGGATGCCCAAAGCTTTGCCAGGGTGGTGCTGCAATGCAGGGGCTTGGGATCTGAGATTTGAGATTTGAGATTTGGGATTTGAGATTTGAGATTTGGGATTTGGGATTTTTACAGAGTGGGGAGCAGCAGTCGCTCTGCTGGATTCATGGGATGCCCAAAGGCTGCCGGGGCGGTGCTGCAATGCAGGGGCTATTTGCACCTGCAAACCGAGGATTTGATTATTTGGGATTTGATATTTGAGATTTGGCATTTGGGATTTGAGATTTTGGCATTTGGTATTTGAGATTTGAGATTTGGGATTTGGGATTTGAGATTTGGGATTTGGCATTTGGGATTTGGGATTTTCACCATAGTGGGGAGCAGCAGTCGCTCTGCTGGATGCACGGGATGCCCAAAGGTTGCCAGGGTGGTGCTGCAATGCAGGGGCTCCATTTGCACCTGGCAAACCGAGATTTGATATTTGGGATTTGATATTTGAGATTTGGCATTTGGGATTTGAGATTTGGCATTTGGGATTTGGCATTTAAGATTTAAGATTTGGGATTTAAGATTTGGGATTTGAGATTTGGGGTTTGGGATTTGGGATTTGGGATTTTCACTGAGTGGGGAGCAGCAGTCGCTCTGCTGGATGCCCAAAGATTTTTGGGGTGGTGCTGTGATAACCTCTCCATGCTGGGGCCCTGACAGGTGCCCAGCCCAGGTGCCCGAGGATGGGATGGGCACAGCGGGCACACTGGAACACACCCCCGCTCTCTGAGGCTCCCTGCAGTGTTTCTCTCGGTTTTTGAGCCAGGATCTCCAATGCAGCACCCCGGGCAGATCTCGCTCCTCCTCGCAGCCCGTCCCAGCTCCGGAGCGCGCTGTGGCGGAGCACGGAGCTCTCCCGTCCGGCTCGGGGCTCAGCTGTGCCCTGTCCCGGGTGCCCGTGGCCCTGGCAGTCCCTGGCAGCCTCTGGCAGTCCCTGGTAGCCCCTGGCAGTCCCTGGTAGCCCCTGGCAGCTCTGGTAGCCCCTGGCAGCCCCGCCGAGCCCCGCAGCTCCCGGCAGGACGCTCCGGTCCCCGCGGGCAGCAGCTGGCGGCTCCCGTGGGAACGGGAACGGCCCCGGCCCCGCCGCCGCAGCAGCACTTTGTTCTTTGTGAAAAGCGGCCGCTCTTTGTGCCGCCCATTTGAATTTGACCCTTTCCAACACCGAAAATCGATATTCCCGGGGAGAAGCAGTGGGTGCTATTTTTTCCGAGGCCTGTTTACGGCGGAGCGCTCCTCGAGGCAGATGTTATCTCGGCGGACTTTACCAAATTTTACAAAGCATTTTCTGAGCGCATAATGCCAGTATTATCTTTGTCCACCTGCTGAGAGGAGCGGTGGGCTCACAATAAATATCGGGCGAGTCCGAGTCCATCTTATCTGTCCAGATGGGGGGAAAAAAAGGCCCTAATTTCCATCGCAGAAAGCACTGGGGTGTGACAAAGGTCATGGGCTGACACTGTACCCTCAGCCAGCATGGAAAATATGTGAGCATTGTTTGAACGGGGACAGTCCCATCCCTCCCTGTGCCACCCGAGCCTGGCACTGCAAAAACGGGGACAGGGGACATCCCCTGCTCAGGGCACGGCGCTGTTTGGGGGCTCAGATTTTGGGAATGTCATCCCCAGCATTGTTCCTGTGGGTTTGGGTACCAGGCTGAGCTGCTCCCTCCTTTTCCTCCAAGAAATACAAATAGCCCCCAATTAGCGAGTTAATGAGCTAATGAGGGAATTGTAGCAGCTTCCCTCTGATGTCAGAGCCTTCAGGATGCTCTGGGCACCAGAGGCTCATCCCGGGAATGCAGGGACACATTCCTGGAATTTGTCATTGGATGAAGGCACGTGCCCCTGGAATTAGCCAAACAGGGTGGGTGCTCTGCTCTCACTGTGGGAACGTGTCCCACTGCCCCATTAAAATGCCAAAAAGACAAAGAGAAATGAGCGGCGAGTCAGCAGGGAGCATCAAATCATTAACACAGCTCCGAATTGGGGACGCTGAGCTAATGGGCCAGTCTCCTCCCAAAATGATCCCTGAAGTTTTAAATAATGCATGGCATTTGGATCCTGGTGTCCCTGCTGCCATCAGTCCCTGATGTCCCTGTTCGTGGCAAATCAGAGACACTCACCCTTGTGTGCTCATTCTGCAGGTAGAGATTGAGCCAAGATTTATTTATTAGCCGTGCTGTGATTGATTTAGAGGAGTTAATTACAAGCAATAACGGGCAGCAATGGCTGCAGGGCCATCCTGGTTTGTGCCAGGGGTGGCACTGGATGGGCCCGAGGTCTGTGCTGGTTAAACTGGGACTAATCTGTATAGGATTAGAGTAAACAACCCCAAATGAGTAAAAAACCCCAAACAAGCTCTTTAAATTGCATCTCCCAAGGCCAAGCCTGTCATGTCAGGATTCTTGTGGTGCTCATTTTCACCAAAACCCCAAATGAGTAAAAAACCCCAAACCAAGCTCTTTAAATTGCATCTCCCAAGGCCAAGCCTATAATGCCAGGGTTATTTTCACCCTATAAAGTCCCTGATTTTCACCCTATAAAGTCCCTGTTCCCTTCAGTTTGTCACGGACACGCTGCCCCAGCCCAGAGGGGGCAGATCCCGTTGGGAAATATCGTGGTTTGAGCATTCCAGGGGCACTGCCATGCTCAGGGGTGGCACAGAATGGGCACAGAGCCCCTCGTGGGTATCAATTAATTAATTAATCCATTAATTGGCTCTTTGGGTCAGGCTCCCAGCGCCGATCACAGTGAGAGCACCCTGGGGAGCCCTTTGCTCTGCAGAGGTGAAAAATTGTACCCACAAAAAGAGTTCCCCCAGCGATCAATCGCCTCTAACAACTTTATTGATTAGCTGCAGAAGCATCTCCCATTTATTAATTATGAAGAAGATGTTCCAGCCATTCCCTAAAGTTAACTGGTGTGTTTGCCCAGAGCAGAGTCCCGGGGACCGGAGGGATTGGAAGCTGTGCATGTGGCATTGGGGACATGGGACAGTGCTGAGTTTGGTCTCAGTGAACCTGCAGGGCTTTTCCATGATTTTTCTACATCCTCCTCATTCCAGGGTGTGTCCGTGGTGTTTGGGTTTCCTGAGAGCAGAGGTGACAATCCCACTGGGGCTTTTTTCCCAGGAAATATTCCCAAACTCAGCCTCCAGGAGAATGTACCACCCCAAAACCCCAATGGCACCGGGCTGGAGGGGCTCATAAACCACACCATAAATTAAAAAAGGGAGTCAAGCGAGGGCAAGGGACTGCAAAAGAGTGAGCTGAAGGAAGGCAAAGAAAAGGAAGGTCAGAAAGAGGGTAATTAAGGAAATGCAGCAAAGAGAAATTATCCAAGAGAGGATTAGAAATGTCCAATCGGTGTGGGTAGCCGGGGCCATAAATCACCCCGAGTGGGAAGGAGATGCCGAAGGAACCGAGGGTGATGCTGGGCTGATTATGAGTTTGAAATATGGCACGTTGGCAAAAAATCCGCGGCGATTTATCTTCTGTCACCAGCCGGCCGTCCCGGGAAGGTGGCAGCCGTCCCCACACGGCTCTTGTGAGACTGAAACTCAGTGCAGAATTGATTTCTGAGCCTGGAGAGAGGAAATAACAGGGAGAGAAACGTCAGGAAATCAGAGAGATCACAAACAGATCGAGAACACGAGGAATTTGGGTACCCCAAACTGCATTTACACCCCGAAAGCAAACAGAACCCCAAATAAACCTTCAGCACAGTGCCCAAATAAACCTTCTGCCCACAGACAAAGGTACAAATCTCTGCTTTTTGCAAATATCTGGAGCTGAAAAGAAAAGGGGGATACAAAGAGGGGTGGATTGGATCTCTGGGTGAAAATACAAACTCAGGCTGTAATTACAGACTGAGCCCAGCTCTCCATGAGCACAGCAGTGAGAGCCACCAGGAGGGCTTGGGAAGGGCTGGAGATGCTGCAGTGCCCCTGGGAGGCAAATGGGGAGCCTGAGAAAAGCTCCAGAAGGATCTGCTGGCAGGAAGCAGAAACCAAAAATAGGCAGTGGCAGGAATGGAGGCGAGAGTGGGGAAAATGGAGACGCCGATCAATAGCCGGAGAGCAGAAACAGAGAGGATGGGAACGGTTTTTATTCTGTGCAAGCGGGGGCTGAGCTGAAAACCTGATTTCATCTGAGAGAAATCACAGTTCAAAAAAAAAAATGTCTAAAAATGAAACGTGCAAATGAGGGCATGGACTTGAAGCTGCTCCTTCCCTGAGCACGGGAAAACAGATGGGGAGCAAAAAAAATGATTGCGGGAGGAGATTAATGATAAATAACAGCGATGGCAAACCAGATCGAAGGGGCTGAGCCATCCTTTGGTGCCGTGTGGGAAATGAGGGGGGACAGATGCTTGCCTAAATTTGGGGATTAGATTGTGGAGCCTAAAGAAGATAATAAATGACGTGATTATGGCATTAAAGTGCTGCTCCCCGGGGAGGAGCAGGTTGGGAAGAACCCTTGGCATTAAAAGCCAGGTCAGGTTTAGGGCACCCTGGCAAAGGTCATCCCCTGACTGCTGACAGCTTCTTTAGCCAGGGAAAATTCCTCCTTCAGGGAAAATTCCCTGGCCACTATTTGCCAGGAAAGTTTAGCAAAAATTTCCCTTTTTCTGTTTGTACCTGGCTCGTGCACATTTGGGTTTTGGGCAAGTCGTGACATTTCAGTGGGACGGATTTGCAGGGACATTTACTGGAAGGGCAAAGGAGCACGCTCAGCTCAGCTCAGAGCTGCTCTAAAGACAGAGATGTTTTGTTTCTGGGCACTTTTATCCCAAATTCCAAGCCTGAGCAGCAGCAGAGCTCACCCAAGGGACCCCACCCCATTCGGGGGTGCTGAAGTTCTGAGGGACAATCCCTCCATCGCTGCTCTCCCTCTGTTTATGGGCTCGAATTAAAGAGTTTCCCGTGGAGAAAGTGCTAATGATGCTCTGAGCAGATGAGGAGGGAGGAGGAGGAGAGGCAAGTGCTTTACGAGGGGAGCCTCTCCTCTCCCAGCACAAATATCTAAAAACTATTAATTTCGGGCAGCAGCGAGGAAGAAATACATGAAAGGGGAAATTGATTTCTATTTAAATGGTATGTTTTCATCACCTTTTTTCAGAGCGCCAACATTCATCTCGGAGTACCTGTGCTAATTGATTTCAAATGCAATTCAACACAATGACTGTAGAATAATAAATCTGGGGAAGGAGGGAGATCAGGAGCTCCAGCCTGGAAAAGGTGGGCACAATCCCATTACAGCATTTGGCATTTGGGGATCAGGAGCTTTAGGGATAATGCAAAGGGAGCTGCTAATCCACAGGGAAAGATTTCAGAGATTTGGCACAACCCAGGAAAGGAGCTGAGCATCCCCAGGCTCTGAGGGGCTGCTTTGGGTTGGGAAGGACCTTCAGACAGAGCCTGTGCCATGGAATATGGTCCTGAACACATTGCTTGGGACCAGCAAGCCACAAGCTCTGAAAAAAATCCAGTTTTTAGGTGTTTGTCATCAAATAAATAATAGAACCCAAAAATCTGCTGAGGGAACTGCTCCCACCTCAGCGTGGGGCACTTGGAGCCAGAGATCACAGTGCTGCAGCCTCTTGTGGTACTGGGCTTGGAAGAAGCTGGGAATTGGGGGAGGACAGAAAAAAACAGTAAAAATCACCTGCAGCAGCCAAAAATCCAGGCTGAGAGAGCCTGGCAGGTTTAGCTCAGCAAGGGAAGGCCCTGGTTACAGATATGGGAATTAATGCTGGAAAAATGACACAATAACAAGGCAGATCCATAAGGAAATGGGAAAACCCTTCCCCACGGAGCTGGGCACTAATGAGTGGCATTAATGAGTGAAATCCTTTTGGTAAATGAGCAATCTGTGAGTTGAGTATGGCACTGTAGGATTTCACAAATAGGAGTGATTTTGACCTTTCTGAAGCAGTTTTGATGCGTTTCTTCTTTTTCCAGGAGCTGTAACCTCACCAGGGAGAGGGTTGGACCTCCAAAGACACCTCCAAACCGCTTGGAACTGTTCCACTGATGCAGCTGGGACCGTGAGCAAGATAAAGCCAGTGAAATAATGACCAGTGGACAGGCAGAGAGCGTGGAAAGGATATTGATTGGAACGGGGTCTCTTTTCTGCACAGCACAGTGAGCTCCGAAGGGCTGAGCTTCAGGTAATTTCTAACAAATAATGTGTTGGACACTGTTATTTGTGGATCGTGGAAATCAAAGCAGAGCTGTAGCTACAGCAGGGAGAGGTAGAAATGAAATGAATGAGAAAAATCAGAATAAAACAAAGCGTGTGGCAGCAGTGGGACAGCCAGGAGCAGCAGCTCCTCCCTGCACCCTGGAAATAGATTTATTGATGATATTTATCATTTATTATGATAATAACTCCTGGATCTGGCAGCCCTTGCTGGGCAGGATTTGGGCACAGAGCACATCTGTCCCTGGCAGAAGGGATGGCAGCAGCCCTGCTTCACCCCACACGGGTAACAAAGAGATTCCAGCAGCGGTTCAGAGGTGGGGAATTTGATAAAGCTGCTCATATTTTTCAATGAACAAATGACACTTCATCGTGGCCGTGACAGAGGGCTCAGCACTGCTTTCCAGTAATCTATGCCTTCTTGAGCACACGGCTGCCGTGCCGATGAAGGATGGAGGAGCAGGCAAAAGGTTAATAGAGCATTGGGCCTTTTTTAATTGAAAAAATGACTGAGGGAGCATGTAGCAGAGCGAGCAGTAATATTATTACAGGCTGTAAGTACTGTTGCAGAGACTTACTGTTCATCTGGGAGCAGAGTAATGAGCGCTGGGCTGCGGCTCCCGCCGGGGCTGGAATGCCAATGGCTGCCCAACAGGAACCAGCTCCTCACCAAAAAAACCACGGGATGGCCGAAATGTTTGTGTTCCTTTGGAAACTCCAGGAAAAAGTACCCTGGCTCTGGCAGCATTGATTCCTCCACATGGAGGATCAGCATGGGTGTGTGGGGTTTGTGGTTTGGGGCACAGGCTGTAAATCAGCACAGTCACGTCCATTTTAGGGATTTACAGCCTTTGCACCCCATGGATGGGGCTCTGTGTCCTTCCTTGGCACTGCTGGGGCTCCCTGGCACAGGGGCATTCCTGCACCAAGGCATTCCTGTGCCAATTCCTGCACTGGACATTCCTGTGCCAATTCCTGCACTGGGCATTCCTGTGCCAATTCCTGCACCAAGGCATTCCTGTGCTAATTCCTGCACTGGCATTCCTGTGCTAATTCCTGCACTGGGCATTCCTGTGCTAATTCCTGCACTGGGCATTCCTGTGCTAATTCCTGCACTGGGCATTCCTGTGCTAATTCCTGCACTGGGCATTCCTGTGCTAATTCCTGCACTGGGCATTCCTGTGCAATTCCTGCACTGGGCATTCCTGTGCTAATTCCTGCACGGGCATTCCTGTGCTAATTCCTGCACTGGGCATTCCTGTGCTAATTCCTGCACTGGGCATTCCTGTGCCAATTCCTGCACTGGACATTCCTGTGCTAATTCCTGCACTGGACATTCCTGTGCTAATTCCTGCACTGGGCATTCCTGTGCCAATTCCTGCACTGGACATTCCTGTGCCAATTCCTGCACTGGGCATTCCTGTGCAATTCCTGCACTGGGCATTCCTGTGCAATTCCTGCACTGGGCATTCCTGTGCTAATTCCTGCACTGGGCATTCCTGTGCTAATTCCTGCACTGGGCATTCCTGTGCTAATTCCTGCACTGGACATTCCTGTGCTAATTCCTGCACTGGGCATTCCTGTGCCAATTCCTGCACTGGGCATTCCTGTGCTAATTCCTGCACTGGCATTCCTGTGCTAATTCCTGCACTGGGCATTCCTGTGCTAATTCCTGCACTGGGCATTCCTGTGCTAATTCCTGCACTGGGCATTCCTGTGCTAATTCCTGCACTGGGCATTCCTGTGCCAATTCCTGCACCGGGCATTCCTGTGCCAATTCCTGCACTGGACATTCCTGTGCCAATTCCTGCACTGGACATTCCTGTGCCAATTCCTGCACTGGACATTCCTGTGCCAATTCCTGCACTGGGCATTCCTGTGCCAATTCCTGCACTGGACATTCCTGTGCCAATTCCTGCACCAAGGCATTCCTGTGCCAATTCCTGCACTGGGCATTCCTGTGCCAATTCCTGCACTGGGCATTCCTGTGCTAATTCCTGCACTGGGCATTCCTGTGCTAATTCCTGCACTGGGCATTCCTGTGCTAATTCCTGCACTGGGCATTCCTGTGCTAATTCCTGCACTGGGCATTCCTGTGCCAATTCCTGCACCGGGCATTCCTGTGCCAATTCCTGCACTGGACATTCCTGTGCCAATTCCTGCACTGGGCATTCCTGTGCTAATTCCTGCACTGGGCATTCCTGTGCTAATTCCTGCACTGGGCATTCCTGTGCTCAATTCCTGCACAGGGCATTCCTGTGCCAATTCCTGCACTGGGGCATCACCGTGCCAATTCCTGCACTGGACATTCCTGTGCCAATTCCTGCACTGGGCATTCCTGTGCCAATTCCTGCACTGGACATTCCTGTGCTAATTCCTGCACTGGGCATTCCTGTGCAATTCCTGCACTGGGCATTCCTGTGCCAATTCCTGCACAGGCATTCCTGTGCCAATTCCTGCACTGGGGCATCACCGTGCCAATTCCTGCACTGGACATTCCTGTGCAATTCCTGCACTGGACATTCCTGTGCAATTCCTGCACTGGGCATTCCTGTGCCAATTCCTGCACTGGGCATTCCTGTGCAATTCCTGCACGGGCATTCCTGTGCCAATTCCTGCACTGGACATTCCTGTGCTAATTCCTGCACCAGGGCATTCCTGTGCCAATTCCTGCACTGGACATTCCTGTGCTCAATTCCTGCACTGGGCATTCCTGTGCTAATTCCTGCACTGGGCATTCCTGTGCAATTCCTGCACTGGGCATTCCTGTGCTAATTCCTGCACTGGGCATTCCTGTGCCAATTCCTGCACTGGACATTCCTGTGCAATTCCTGCACTGGGCATTCCTGTGCCAATTCCTGCACAGGGCATTCCTGTGCCAATTCCTGCACTGGACATTCCTGTGCCAATTCCTGCACTGGACATTCCTGTGCTAATTCCTGCACTGGGCATTCCTGTGCAATTCCTGCACTGGGACATTCCTGTGCTAATTCCTGCACCAGGGCATTCCTGTGCCAATTCCTGCACTGGACATTCCTGTGCCAATTCCTGCACAGGGCATTCCTGTGCCAATTCCTGCACCGGACATTCCTGTGCAATTCCTGCACTGGGCATTCCTGTGCTAATTCCTGCACTGGGCATTCCTGTGCAATTCCTGCACAGGGCATTCCTGTGCCAATTCCTGCACGGGACATTCCTGTGCCAATTCCTGCACAGGGCATTCCTGTGCCAATTCCTGCACAGGGCATTCCTGTGCCAATTCCTGCACCAAGGCATCCCTGTGCCAATTCCTGCACTGGGCATTCCTGTGCAATTCCTGCACTGGGCATTCCTGTGCCAATTCCTGCACTGGGCATTCCTGTGCCAATTCCTGCACCAAGGCATCCCTGTGCCAATTCCTGCACTGGACATTCCTGTGCCAATTCCTGCACTGGGCATTCCTGTGCCAATTCCTGCACTGGGCATTCCTGTGCCAATTCCTGCACTGACATTCCTGCTTCGTGCCAATTCCTGCTGCATTGGATTCCTGCACTGGCATCCTGTGCAATTCCTCACGCATTCCTGTGCAATTGCACTGCATTCCTGTGCTAATTCTGCACTGGGCATCCTGTGCCAATTCCTGCACTGGGCATTCCTGTGCTAATTCCTGCACCGGCATTCCTGTGCCAATTCCTGCACTGGGCATTCCTGTGCTAATTCCTGCACTGGGCATTCCTGTGCCAATTCCTGCACTGGGCATTCCTGTGCTCAATTCCTGCACTGGGCATTCCTGTGCTAATTCCTGCACTGGACATTCCTGTGCCAATTCCTGCACTGGCATTCCTGTGCCAATTCCTGCACTGGGCATTCCTGTGCCAATTCCTGCACTGGGCATTCCTGTGCAATTCCTGCACTGGGCATTCCTGTGCAATTCCTGCACTGGCATTCCTGTGCCAATTCCTGCACTGGGCATTCCTGTGCCAATTCCTGCACTGGACATTCCTGTGCAATTCCTGCACTGGGCATTCCTGTGCTAATTCCTGCACTGGGCATTCCTGTGCCAATTCCTGCACTGGGCATTCCTGTGCTAATTCCTGCACTGGCATTCCTGTGCCAATTCCTGCACGGGCATTCCTGTGCCAATTCCTGCACTGGGCATTCCTGTGCTAATTCCTGCACTGGGCATTCCTGTGCAATTCCTGCACTGGGCATTCCTGTGCTAATTCCTGCACTGGGCATTCCTGTGCTAATTCCTGCACTGGGCATTCCTGTGCTAATTCCTGCACTGGGCATTCCTGTGCCAATTCCTGCACTGGACATTCCTGTGCCAATTCCTGCACTGGGCATTCCTGTGCTAATTCCTGCACTGGGCATTCCTGTGCCAATTCCTGCACTGGACATTCCTGTGCTAATTCCTGCACTGGCATTCCTGTGCCAATTCCTGCACTGGGCATTCCTGTGCCAATTCCTGCACTGGGACATTCCTGTGCCAATTCCTGCACTGGGCATTCCTGTGCCAATTCCTGCACTGGGCATTCCTGTGCCAATTCCTGCACTGGGCATTCCTGTGCCAATTCCTGCACTGGGCATTCCTGTGCCAATTCCTGCACTGGGCATTCCTGTGCTAATTCCTGCACTGGGCATTCCTGTGCCAATTCCTGCACTGGGCATTCCTGTGCCAATTCCTGCACTGGCACATCCTGTGCCAATTCCTGCACTGGCATTCCTGTGCCAATTCCTGCACTGGACACCGTGCCAATTCCTGCACTGGGCATTCCTGTGCCAATTCCTGCACTGGGCATTCCTGTGCAATTCCTGCACTGGGCATTCCTGTGCAATTCCTGCACTGGGCATTCCTGTGCTAATTCCTGCACTGGACATTCCTGTGCCAATTCCTGCACTGGGCATTCCTGTGCCAATTCCTGCACCAGGGCATTCCTGTGCCAATTCCTGCACTGGACATTCCTGTGCCAATTCCTGCACAGGGCATTCCTGTGCCAATTCCTGCACTGGGCATTCCTGTGCCAATTCCTGCACTGGGCATTCCTGTGCAATTCCTGCACTGGGCATTCCTGTGCAATTCCTGCACTGGGCATTCCTGTGCCAATTCCTGCACTGGGCATCACGTGCCAATTCCTGCACTGGGCATTCCTGTGCAATTCCTGCACTGGGCATTCCTGTGCAATTCCTGCACTGGGCATTCCTGTGCCAATTCCTGCACGGGCATTCCTGTGCCAATTCCTGCACGGGCATTCCTGTGCTAATTCCTGCACTGGGCATTCCTGTGCTAATTCCTGCACTGGGCATTCCTGTGCTAATTCCTGCACTGGGCATTCCTGTGCTAATTCCTGCACTGGGCATTCCTGTGCTAATTCCTGCACTGGGCATTCCTGTGCTAATTCCTGCACTGGGCATTCCTGTGCTAATTCCTGCACTGGGCATTCCTGTGCTAATTCCTGCACTGGGCATTCCTGTGCCAATTCCTGCACAGGGCATTCCTGTGCCAATTCCTGCACAGGGCATTCCTGTGCAATTCCTGCACGGGCATTCCTGTGCCAATTCCTGCACGGGCATTCCTGTGCCAATTCCTGCACAGGGCATTCCTGTGCCAATTCCTGCACAGGCATTCCTGTGCCAATTCCTGCACGGGCTTCCTGTGCCAATTCCTGCACTGGACATTCCTGTGCTAATTCCTGCACGGGCATTCCTGTGCTAATTCCTGCACTGGGCATTCCTGTGCTAATTCCTGCACTGGGCATTCCTGTGCTAATTCCTGCACTGGGCATTCCTGTGCTAATTCCTGCACTGGGCATTCCTGTGCTAATTCCTGCACTGGGCATTCCTGTGCAATTCCTGCACTGGACATTCCTGTGCAATTCCTGCAGGCTTCCTGTGCAATTCCTGCACAGGGCATTCCTGTGCAATCCTGCAAGGGCATTCCTGTGCCAATTCCTGCACAGCATTCGTGCTAATTTGCACGGCATTCCGTGCAATCTGCACAGGGATTCCTGTGCCAATTCTGACGTCTGCATTCTGGGCATAGCACGAGAGCAGGAGCTTTACTCCAGAGCCGGAGCTTTACCCCGGAGCAGGAGCTTTACTCCGGAGCAGGAGGTTCACTCCGCAGTAGTAGTTTTACTCCGGAGCAGGAGGTTCACTCCATAGTTTTACGGAGCAGTTGTTCACTCCGCAGTAGTAGTTTTACTCCGGAGCAGGAGGTTCACTCCGCAGTGGTAGTTTTACCCGGAGCAGTTGTTCACTCCGATGTAGTAGTTTTACTCCGGAGCAGGAGGTTCACCGATTTTACCCGGAGCACTGTTCACTCCGCAGTAGTAGTTTTACCCCGGAGCAGGAGGTTCACTCCGCAGTGGTAGTTTTACCCCGGAGCAGGAGGTTCACTCTGCAGTAGTAGTTTTACTCTGGAGCAGGAGGTTCACTGAGTGTTCCGAGCCTTCACCGCAGTAGTAGTTTTACTCCGGAGCAGGAGGTTCACTCCGCAGTGGTAGTTTTACCCCAGAGCTCACGAGAGTAGTTTTACTCCGGACGGTCACTGATAGTTTTACCCCGGAGCAGCTTGTTCACTCCGCAGTAGTAGTTTACTCCGGAGCAGGAGGTTCACTCCGCAGTAGTAGTTTTACCCCGGAGCAGCTTGTTCACTCCGCAGTAGTAGTTTTACTCCGGAGCAGGAGGTTCACTCCGCTGTAGTAGTTTTACTCCGGGGCAGCGTGTTCACTCCACAGTAGTAATTTTACTCCAGAGCAGGAGGTTCACTCCGCTGTAGTAGTTTTACTCCGGGGCAGCGTGTTCACTCCGCAGTAGTAGTTTTACTCCGGAGCAGGAGGTTCACTCCGTAGTAGTAGTTATACTCCGGGGCAGCGTGTTCACTCCGCTGTTGTAGTTTTACTCCAGGGCAGGAGGTTCACTCCGCTGTAGTAGTTTTACTCCAGAGCAGCGTGTTCACTCCACAGTAGTAGTTTTACTCCGGAGCAGGAGGTTCACTCCGCGTAGTAGTTACCGGGGCAGCTGTTCACTCCGAGTAGTATTCTCGAGAGAGGTTCACTCCGCATCGGAGCCCCCAGGGCTAATTGCTGAGGAATTGCCCCCGGAGCTCTGTGTCATCCCCCGGAGTAAACACGGAGCTGTTAAAGGGCTGTGGCAGCTCCTCGGGATTTATGCTCCGGAGGAGCAGCTCCATCCGTCATCTGTGAAAAGCCTCATTTACAGAGAGGCTCCGTCAGGAAAGGCAATCAGCCCGGAGCTGCTGCTGGGATTTATAATGCTGTGCCACCACAGAGAGAGAGAGACAGAGCTCATCCTCCATTCTGCAGGGCCGGGAGTCTGTTCCCTCAGCGAATTTGGGGTTTGCTCCCTCAGGGAATTTGGGGTTTGTTCCCTCAGGGAATTTGGGGTTTGGTTCCCTCAGGGAATTTGGGGTTTGGTTGCCCTCGGGGAGTTCCAGAATTTGGGGTTTGTTCCCTCGGGGAATTTGGGGTTTGTTCCCTCGGGGAATTTGGGGTTTGTTCCCTCAGGGAATTTGGGGTTTGTTCCCTCGGGGAATTTGGGGTTTGTTCCCTCAGGGAATTTGGGGTTTGTTCCCTCAGGGAATTTGGGGTTTGTTCCCTCAGGGAATTTGGGGTTTGTTCCCTCAGGGAATTTGGAGTTTGCTCCCTCAGGGAATTTGGAGTTTGCTCCCTCAGGGAATTTGGGGTTTGTTCCCCCAGTCCTGCCCTGACTGACGGACACATCACCAGCATCATCATTTGTGCTGCATTTTCTCCCCCGTGGAGGATGAGCTCCAGCTCCTGCCATCCATCTCGTTCTTTCGAGTCATCTTCATCCTGCAATTTCCCCTCATCCCGAAAAGAGTCCAAGATCGATGCAGTTCTTTCCAATTTCACCGGGGAGAGGCAGAGGATGCCTTTTCCTCTCCTTTTTCTCCTGTTTGGAGCAGGGTATTGATCCCTCTGGAAGTGGCACAGCCTGTGCTGCTCCCTCACCTCTGCTCACCTGCAGAGCCAAAAGCACTCGGCTCCACGCTCTGTCTGCGGGCAGAAATGGAGATTGTCCTCTCAAAAACAACCTGTGAGGATCCTGCACAGCTCGGAAAGAATAAATCCCAAAAGGAGAAGGGTGGGCAGTGAGCTGTGCTCGGCCTCAGCTGTGCCGAGACACCGAGGATGGCAGTGGAACTGGGATAAAAAATGGACTTCAGACACCCCCATGAAATGTTTGTGTCTTCAGCACAGCAGTGTCACTGTCACACTCAGTCCATTGTGCCCGTGCTGTGTGTGGTAACAAAGCTGTGCAGCAAGTGTTTAATTCTCAAAGACAGGTTGGGTTTAATGGTTCTGTGTCCTGGGAGAGCGCGGCTCCAGGAGCCTCCAAATTCTCTTCAAACAGGTGCTTTTCCAAACATTGTTTAATGGGATGGATTCAGGTTTTCTCAGCTGATCAATGGATCTGAAAGGAACAATGCCAAATATCTGCATTGGCTGTCAGGACAGCGGCGAGAGCAAAGACAAATACACACCTTGGCCTCGCTTATTACTTTAAGCCTTTTATTATCATTATTATGGGTGATTAAAAATCCCATTAATCAGATGCTAAACAGATTAAACCCTATGAATTAATTTTGTGGAAATAACTAAGACAAACATTCTGTGCAGAGCTCATTTAATGAAATAGAAGCTGTTTATCTGCAAAATTAGGGCTGAGCTTCGGCTGGAAAAATCCAGTACGGTGTGGGCACGGCTGGAGCCAAGACAGATTTTTTACCCATTCTAAGTAAAAGAAAAATCTTGCTGTAAGTAATTTATGATACATTACACAAAGAGCTCATTAGGCAGGACTATGAAATAAAATTACGGTCAGTTAGGAAATAATGCCTTGATGGAGTGTGCAAGGAGGGGAGGCTGTGCCAGGGAGGGGTTTGGCCCATCCATTGTCCAGATGTGCATCCCTGAGGGAGCTGTGCCCCACCACACATCTGGGATGGCAGCAGCAGCACTTTGGGAGTGATTTCATTAACGTGTTCCTTCGTTATGGTCACTAATTGCTACACTTCTGACATGGCTGTGTGTCCCACAGCTCTGCCTGCTGGGTCCAGATGACCTCCAGCCTGCTCTGCACTGAGGACAACGAGCTGGAAAGAGAATCCTCAGGTGGAATGGGAAAGGTAAGATACCAAAATATGGGAGAAAAATAAAAATATGGTATGCTTTGGTATGGCAGCAAAACAGGGCTGGGTCTGGAGCCAAACCAGAATTGTCCCGCTGGTTTATGTGCACCATCCATGTGCAGCACTCTCCACCATTCCTGAGGAAATTGGGAGCCAAGATCCCTGGAAAATCATCTTCTCCCTCTAACAGTTCAACAGGATGGTCCTTATCAGCTTTGCCATTAATGACGAGCATTAATTGATTTTCATCAACATTCCCAATGTTTGTGGAGCTGCCTTTGAGTGCAGAGTATTGGGGCCAATGGGGTGAAACAGTTTATCTGTGGTGACATAAATGGCTGTGTCCTCATCCTGAAATCATCCTGGGACATTTCAGGTGATCCCAGGACATTTCTGTGCTTCCAGAGCAATGCTTTTGTGTTAAAAAGGAGCTTCACAGCTCAGTATCCACCCCTGAATTATCACCAGGGCCACGTGAACATTCCCTTTGCACCATTCTTGTGTCGGTATCAATTCATGGGTGTGTTTGGTATTGCTGCTGAAAGTTCCATGTCTGGCCTTTTTAAGTCATTTGATTAGGAAGTGGAGAGAATATTTTAGCAGCAGAGAAGGCTCTCACAATCAGCACTAGGAGGAATAATCCAATTTTCTTGGCAAAGAAGGGCAAGGGTCCTCCCTAGGAGGTCAAAGCTCCCTTGGCACAATTAGAACTTTAATTAATGGAATTGGTTGAGACTCCAGCAGCAGAAGCAGAGTATTTGTGGAGCTCTGCTGAGCACACTCTGTGCCCCCAAAAACCCAGAGATAAAACTTTGGAGCTCTTGGTTGAGCAGCAGGAGCCACATTGGAGCAGCTCCACAGGAGCAGCACGGCTGGCGGTGTGTCGTGCTGTTCAGACATGCTGGCTGCAATTAATATTGCATCACGGCCCCCTGATTCCTAAATTATGTATTTCTCCTTCTCAGCATCGTGGGTTTTTTTTTACAGGGTTAATTATTTTCCATCATTGTGCCTTTAGCAAGAGTTGTCTTAATTAAGGGGGCTGAGTTCCGCTGCCATTGCTGCCTGGCAGATCCTAATGAAATCACTGGAGCCGTGCGGTGTAAACGGGAGCGATATCGGCCGGCCAGGAGAAAGAAAATGTTCCCTCTCTTGGTGATTGACGCATCAAATTAAGCCAGGCTTAATCTCCAGCTGCCGAGTGGGTCACTGCAGAGCCCAGCATTTCCATGGGCACTCATTCCTGGTGTATGCCACAGTGCTGGGTGCCCATTCTGGATCAGAAACGTGGCAGAAGTTGGCAGCTTCAAGTCACCATCAGCTCTGTTTCCCGTGGCTCCAGGCAGGAAAAGGGAGGAAGAGGATTTTAGTCAGCCAAGATCCCCAAAAGGGCTGATCCCCAGCTCTTCCTCCCCAGCTCGCATTTCCTGACAGCCCAACATTAAAGCAGGCTCCAATAAGTGGATTCACATGCAATATTCATGGATGGCTTCAGAATAGTTCCAGATCCATCACGCTTGGCAGCACGATGGGACTGCTCCTAATGCGGGCTTAAGCACCTTCTTGAACCTGAGCCTAGGCAGGGATGAGCACCTGGAGCTCAGATGCCACTGCTGTCCTGTCAAAGTCCCCTCCCTGCTCCACAGCCCTGTCCCACCTCCAGGAAAGCCTTGGAAGCTTTTTGGATTTGTGGGGATCCCCAGCTCCCTGAGATCCACTAAAAGGAAAACAAGGGAGCCCAGTGGAGCTTAATTCCCTCACTCCAGGAAAGGTTTGTTTACCAGCCACACTGCAGCTCCAAACCCGAGCTCATCCCCCAGGATTAATTTTTACACAATCATTCTGCAGTCTATGATAATCGCTCCATAAAAAAAATGAAGAGATTTGGGATTTTTTTCCAGCGCGGAGGATTAGGTCTAAAGAGGAGTAATCTGCACACCACTAATCGCTCGCTACTCTTCCCAGCTTTAGCCCTTTCATTAGGATTTTCCACAGTGAGAGATTTCCTAATTTCATTAGGATTTCCCACAGTGAGGACAGACAGACAGACAGAGGGTGTGCCAGCCTGGGCAGTGCCATCAATTGCTGTGGTGCCCTTTATTCCTGTGGTTCCATGAATTTCTGCAGTGCCAGGATCACCACCTCTTCCTCCACTCACTCTGGGATCTCTGCACTTTCCTCAGGAAAGAGGTGAAGCCATTGGAAACAGCGCCACAACCCAGCTGGTGGGATGGATTTAAAATGTATTAAACTATTGGAAGGGATGATGAGCTTAAATCCTGCGGGGTTTAGTAAATTCCTGCTGGTTTAACTAGGTGAGGAGTGAATAATAACCTGGGAACTGGCAGTTTCCCCATTGCAGGGGCAGCTGTCTCTGTGCTGTCCTCTCAGGAAGCTCCTTCAGCTGCCGGCCTTGCAAAGCCTGGCTTAACTAACCCGAAGAGCAGCAGTGAGTGGAGGAGGTGACAACACACACCCATCCCCTGCTCACGGGTGCTTCCCACTGAGATTTGGGGCTGAATTCCCAAACATTTCTGATGGGATGTGACCCCATGCCTCGGGTCCAGAAAACACTGCACGTTTTAGAGTCCAGAGCAGAGACGTGCCCGTTGTGCCCAGCAAGCGTTTTTCCAAATAGAATTAAAATAAGAACATCTCTGGGACAGCTCTGACCACAGGGATAAGGATGCAACGCCAGGTTTTAAAAACAAAATAACGTAAGCACTTAGAAAAGGAGACTCGAGCAGACTTTGGGTACTTATGTTGAAAATAATTGTCCCAGGAAACCCGATTCAGCAGCCACCCAGGCTGAAAGCACTTAGGCACCCGCGGGCAGGAATTCAACAAAGCATTTAGTGACCCCGGCGCTGCATCAGCAGCAACATCAGCGGGGCTCCGGGCTGAAGTGACTCAGGGAAAGGGCGGGGGATGGCCGGGATTCCATGGTTTGTGAATTTGGATCCCACCCCAATCCTGCCCAGCTTCCCTAATCCCAGGAGCCACAGGAATTCACTCCTCAATCCATCCCGTGGGAATGAGCAGAGCTGCTGCACTCGGGCAGCCTCTGGGATGGTAAATTCATGGATGTTCACAGCCCAGCAGGCTGACAGGCAGCTGGGTTCAAGAGACTTTAAAACCACTCGGAGCGTGGTGAGGCACAGCAAAACCCCCTTATGCTTGGAGCCCCAAAGAGCAGCTTCAAAGCAGGGAGGGGAATTGCAAAGAGAGCCTGGAAAACGTGGATTTCAGTTTATAAACACTGTCCCTTTCTGTGAATAAATCAAAAAGCAGCACCCTTTTCTAAGTGCACACCCATCCTGACCGGTTTCACAGCAGGCACAGCCTCAGATCCCAGCTCCACATTTCACTGCTGCATTTTCCTGATTTAAGGGCTGGAGTTTCACACCACTGCTGCATTTTCCTGATTTAAGGGCTGGAGTTTCACACCACTGCTGCATTTTCCTGGTCTAAGGGCTGGAGTTTCGCACTGGCCAAAGCTGTCCCAGGGATGTGGGAAGCTGCAGACAGCCTGGGACACATCCTCCTGTGCTGTTCCTTGTTCTCAGGGTGTCCTGCAGAGCTCCCTGTGGCCAGTGAAAGCAGGGGCTACCAGCCCAGCTCTCCTCAGAGCCACCAGAGCCCCTAATTGAGGCAGGAGAGGTACCTGGGCCGCAGCTCCGTGTCAATTAGAGGAAAATCAATGAAGATACTGTTCAGGAGTCCTTTTCACCATTCAGCACGGATGATATCCTTCACTTTCTAGCACTGATTCATTTACTTTCAGCCTCTCCAGGGGCTCCTGACATATTGCTATCTCTGAAGAATCTGAAGCAAGAACTGCCTTTGTTTCCACTGCAACTTGTTGGTGGGGCCGGGGCTCACACAGGGTCAGGGGAGAGGCTGAAAGTAAAGGCAGCACAGACCAGAGGCAGTGTTTCAACATTTCTTACCAAAACACCTTCCCAAGGTCACCCCAAATCTCTTACATGGGCAGGATCAGGGGGAAAATGAGTCCAAAGGTGGGACTGTCCATGCTGAGCGTGGGGACAGTAACACACAGCAGGTGAAAGCCACATAAAACGCTTGTCCTGTATCAAACCAGTGCCATTTCCTGCATTCCCAACCTTTTCTCTCTCTCCAGCACAGCCACAGACATCCCAAAACAGTGAGATCCAGAGTTCAGGCCATCCTGCCTCCCAACCCCAGTGCAGGCTGAAGAACCACGCTGAAATGCAAAGCCCAGCCCCGCCAACTCCTCCTGTTCCTGCTCTTCAAAGAGAGGGTAGGAAATAGCCCAGAGCAAGGACGGGGCTACAAAGACACCATTATTATTGATGAGGCACTTGAGTGAACTCGGGGCTCGCAGGCAGAGCGGGCTGGGGGAGCTTGGAGAGGGGAAGGAACACGGAGAGCGATGCAGCTCACAGGGGTCGTGTCCATCAGAGACATCCCTGGCAGTGCAGAAAGCTCTCCTGGAGCTCACGTCAGCTTTGCTGTGTGCTTCGGGGGGCAGTTCGATGACCCGTGCTCCAAACACCAGGCTTTTAAACAGAGAGGGATCTTCTGAGCCGGGAAGGGTCTGCACTGCCCAGCACAGGCTCCCACACTCTGCCCGTGCCACCTGTGTCACCAGGGAGTTAGGCACAGGTCCCCAGAGAGGGACACAGGTCCCCAGAGAGGGGCACAGGTCCCCAGAGAGGGGCACAGGTCCCCAGAGAGGGGCACAGGTCCCCAGAGAGGGGCACAGGTCCCCAGAGAGGGGCACAGGTCCCCTCTGAGCCATGCTCAGCCCCCATGTGTGTCTGGAGGGTCCCTGTGGGTGCCAGGGTGGGCCATGCCAGGCTTTTAGGGGTCCCTCGGGCACCCAAAGGCAGTGGAAGGGCGCTGTGGGCCCCTCAGGGGATGTCAGGGTGGGGAGGGCACCGGAGCAGCCCCGGGGCTGTTGGGGCTCTGCGGGCAGCACCGGGGTTTTAGGGGGCACACCGGGATGTTGGGGGCAAAGCCAGCGTGTTGGTTGGCCCCGTTTTGGGCCGGGACCGAGCCGGGGCTCGCCGCTGCCGTCGGGAGGCCCAGGAGCAGCGGGCTGTGGTCCCGCGAGGGGCGGGGAGCCGGCGGCCGTGCCGGGCCGGGCGGGCTCTCCGCCTGCCATTTCACCGCCCCGTTCTCCATTTTCCTGCGAGCGCGGCGGAAACCGCCCGGCCCAATGTAGCGGCGCGGCCGCCCCGCACCCGACCCGCCAGCCGCGGCGCCTCCGGCATGCGGAGCTGCAAGAGGTGCGGGTGCCAGCGGCGGGGCTCGCATCTCAGCGTGGCCTGCTCATCCTGTCCACAGCTACGTGTCGCTCAAGAAGACAACACTTCGGGCGCCCCGCGCCGCCGCGCGCGCCGGCCCCGCATGTACATGTTCCACGCGGCTTCAGGTGAGGCGGGCCCGCCATGGCCCCGGCCCCACGGACGGGGAACGAGCGGAGCGGAGCGGGCTGGGGCTCGGGGGTGGGATGGGGGATCGCACGGCCCGGGCAGCGGAACGGAGCGGGCTGAGGGAGAGGGAGTCCCGGGACACGCCCCGGGCAGCGGCACCCGGGCGCTCTCCGTGGCTGTGATGGCGCGCCAAGGAGGCTGCTCGGCACGGCCGTAACGGGTGCGGCTCCCTGTGGGGTGTGTGGGTGTGTGGGTTGGGGTGTGGGTTGGGTTGGGGTGTGTGGGGTGTGAGGGGTGTGTGGGAGGTGGGGGTGTGGGAGGGGGGGGTGTGGTGTGGGTGTGTGGGGTGTGGTGGGTGGGGGTGTGTGGGGTGTGAGGGATGTGTGTGGGGTGTGTGGGGAGGGTAGGGGGGTGTGGGGTGTGTGAGGGGTGTGTGGGGTGTAGGGATGTGTGTGGGTGTATTGTGGCCCTCGTGTCTGCGTGGTTCCCAGTGTGTGGCCGTGTGCCGATTGTGTGTGGTGGGGATTCTCGTCTTGTCTCCATGTGTGTGTGGGTGGGTGTCTCCGTGTGTCTCCATGTGTGTGTGTGGGTGTCTCCGTGTGTGCTGTGTGGGTGTCTCCATGTGTCTCCATGTGCGTGGGTGTCTCCATGTGTGTGCATGTATGTCTCCATGTGTTGTGGTTCTCTGTTGTCTCCATGTGTGTGGTTCTCCATGCTGTGTGTGTGTGTCTCTGTGTGTGTGTGTGTGGGGGGATATCTCAGTTTGTCTCCATGTGTGTGTGTGGGTGTCTCCATATGTCTCCATGTGTGCTGTGTGGGTGTCTCCATGTGTGTGCATGTATGTCTCCATGCCTATGCATGGATGTCTCTGTATGTCCTGTATGTCTCCATGCGTGTGCATGCATGTCTCCGTATGTATGCGTGGGTGTCTCTGTATGTCTGTATGCCATGTGTGTGCACAGATGTCTCCGTGCCTGTGTGTGGGTGTCTCTGCGTGTCTGTATGTGTCCATGTGTATTCGTGGGGTCTCTGTGTGCCATGTGTGTGCATGCATGTCTCTGTATGTCTGTATGTCTGGGTGTCTCTGTATGTCTCCATGTGTGTGCACAGATGTCTCCATGCCTGTGTGTGGGCGTCTCTGTGTGTCTGTATGTCTCCATGTGTATGCGTGGGTGTCTCTGTGTGCCATGTGTGTGCATGTATGTCTCCATGTGTATGCATGGATGTCTCTGTATGTCTCCATGTGTGCTCACGGATATCTCCATGCCTGTGTGTGTGTGTCTCTGCCTGTCTGTATGTCTCCATGCCTATGCATGGATGTCTCTGTACGCCGTGTGTGTGCTCTGTGCGTGTCTCCACGTGTCCCCACGTGTGCGTGGCTCGTGTCTGTGCCCATGTCCAGGTCCCAGTTCGCGCTCAAGTTCCTGGACCCCTCGTTTGTGCCCATCACCAACTCCCTGGGCCAGGAGCTGCAGGACAAGCCCTCCAAGTGGGTGTTCAACCGGACGGCCTTTGCCCAGCAGAGGTGAGCGAGTGCCAGGCTGTCCCTTGTCCCTCCTTTGCCCAGCAGAGGTGAGCGAGTGCCAGGCTGTCCCTTGTCCCTCCTTTGCCCAGCAGAGGTGAGCGAGTGCCAGGCTGTCCCTTGTCCCTCCTTTGCCCAGCAGAGGTGAGCGAGTGCCAGGCTTCCCTTGTCCCTCCTTTGCCCAGCAGAGGTGAGCGAGTGCCAGGCTATCCCTTGTCCCTCCTTTGCCCAGCAGAGGTGAGCGAGTGCCAGGCTTCCCTTGTCCCTCCTTTGCCCAGCAGAGGTGAGCGAGTGCCAGGCTGTCCCTTGTCCCTCCTTTGCCCAGCAGAGGTGAGCGAGCACTGGGCACTGTCCTTTCCCCAGGGAATGCAGTTCTCTGCTGAGCACTCCCAGTTCTGAGCAATTTGCCAGCGGTGAGAGACAAAGGCTGAATCAGAGCTTTTCCCCAGACGCTTGCGGCTCTCCTGGAAGACTTGGTTATTCTAGAGCAGGACACCAGGCTGTAACACATGTTATTGTAGCAGTGTGACCCAGTTTCCTGGGGTGCAAGTGGAATTGCTGTTAGTCCAGGATAAATAGCTGTGGTTTAACACTGCCAGCCGTGAAATGCTGTGTTCATGGAGGCCAAAGCACGCCCAGAGAACTTCCCATGTGCCAGCAGCTCTGAGCAGTGCAGTGCTGCCTCTTTATTGCTACACAGATTTGCTGCTTACATCTACTAACCATTGCTGTAAAGAAAGTAAAACCATGGAGCCATTTGAGACAGCTCCTGCCATCTTGGACTGTAGTTTTGTCCTGCTGATTTCGGGACTGCCTCACATCCCATCCCACCTGGGGAACACAAATCCGGCTCTGCAGCCAGGCAGGAGGTTTGGGTTTGTCTCCTCCCTTCAGGCCACTGTCCAAGGACAGCAGAAACATTTGCTCCCAGTGCTGCCCCACGCTGCCCTCAGGAGCCATGGGCTGCAGAAAGGAGGTGGCATCCTCCTTTGTCCCATCTTTTGGCCAGGATCTCTCAGTCTGTGTGCCAGTGGGCAGCCTTAGCATTGCTCCATCCCTGGCAGCCTGTCCCTGTGCCACCCCTCTGATGATTTCAGCCTCAGGAGCTGCCCTTGCTCTTGTCCAGCAGCCAGAACACACAATTAGGGCACCCAGTGGGACTCCATTAATGCTCAGACATTGGAGGTTGTTTGTTTTCCATAAACATAAGCAAATAAAGTCCTATTGGGTTTCTAATTTTATGCCCTGCAAGGGAAATTCCCGAGCAGGGTTGGTTTTGTTTGCTTTGTAACCTAATAACCCTTGTAAAAGTGCTGCTGTGCTTGCCCAAATATGAATTAAGGAACTATATTTGCATAGATGGAGACAGTGGCTGTCGCTTTGTTTTGTGATTTGAAGCTTGTTAATGAGAACATCAACATATATATATTTATAAATATATCTATAAATTGACTCCTGTTAATTCAAGTTGATGTCCTGGATTTGCTTGTGGCTGCAGCAGGAATGAAATGCACACATGTGCAGTGCCAAGCACACCCCACAGCTCAGTGACCATGGGGCATGGATGGGGAGCTGTACCCCTTTTCCTACACAACCAGTTCCATATTTTAATCCTGACTCCATTCCCAGAGGCACAGGCACAGCTTAGCTGGTGTCAGTAGCAGAGCCAAGTGGAGCTGTAGGTGAGGAGCCAGCTCCCTCATTCCCATCTATTTATATTCATTTAAAAGCCATTGTACCCTGTTGCTCAGGAAACTACTTTATTACACTTTATTTAAAAAGGAGAAATAGAAATCTAGGTGAAAAGCAAATCCACTGCAAAAAGAAAGAACACAGAACTCCATATTGTTTTGCTCTTGTTTTAGGCGAGAAATCCTTCAGCACGTCGACGTCATCAAAAACTTCTCTCTGATCAAGAGCAGCGTTCGGATCGGGCAGCTGATGCATTACGATTATTCCAGCCACAAGTACGTGTTCTCCATCAGCAATAACTTCAGATCTCTGCTTCCCGACGTGTCTCCCATCCTGAACAAGCACTACAACATCTGCGCCGTGGTGGGCAACAGCGGGATCCTGACCGGGAGCCAGTGCGGCCAGGAGATCGATAAATCCGATTTTGTCTTTCGCTGCAATTTTGCTCCAACCGAGGCTTTCCAGAAAGACGTCGGAAGGAAAACCAACCTGACCACCTTCAACCCCAGCATTCTGGAGAAGTACTACAACAACCTCTTGACCATTCAGGATCGCAACAACTTCTTTTTAAGTTTGAAAAAGCTCGACGGGGCCATTCTTTGGATCCCCGCTTTTTTCTTCCACACGTCGGCGACGGTCACGAGAACGCTGGTCGACTTCTTTGTGGAGCACAGAGGGCAGCTGAAGGTCCAGTTGGCTTGGCCAGGAAATATCATGCAGCACGTGAACAGGTGGGTGGGCTTGCCTTGCATTTGACTGATTTTTCCCCTCATGTCTGATGTGTTAGGAACAGTCTGGCATGTTTGTTTTCAGAGCCGCTGCAGCTCTGCGGTTGCTCCAGAGCATCCTGTGGCTATTTCTGCACACACACTGACTGTGCCACACCTCCTTGTCCCCACAGGTACTGGAGGAACAAACACTTGTCCCCGAAGAGGCTGAGCACAGGGATCCTCATGTACACCCTGGCTTCTGCCATATGTGATGAGATCCATCTCTACGGCTTCTGGCCCTTCGGCTTCGACCCCAACACGCGCGAGGACCTCCCGTACCACTACTACGACAAGAAGGGAACCAAGTTCACCACCAAGTGGCAGGAGTCCCACCAGCTGCCTGCAGAGTTCCAGCTGCTCTACAGGATGCACGGTGAAGGACTGGCCAAACTCACCTTGTCGCATTGTGCCTAAGAACATATATCTCCAAGTGCCAAACGATTGTCTAAAAAAGTGCCCAAAACCAAATTAAACATTCTTGGAATTCTAAAAAGGAAACCAACCCACCCTAAAATCTCTTCCATAACTTAAAGATGCTTTTTAGCCACTGCCCATCCAAGGGTTTCAGCGTATTTAGCGGTGCAGAAGCTTTTATCACGTTCTGTGGATGCGATTTGTGCAGCTGCAAAGTTGAAACATTTTGCATTTCTAGATAAGCCACTCAGTATGTTTTAATATCTCTTCATATTTTACCGTTCCGCTAAATGCCCTAAATCTCTTCATTTTCTCGTTCCTTCCCATTAGAGCTAGAAATGCTACTTTGAAAAGGTTTTTGCTTCTTTTGTATCTGTTGCTGTCAATAGCTCAGCGTGGAGGAAGCCACTCGGAATTCCAGTGCATCGTCACGCGCGAACTCCTCGGTGTGGATCCCGATTTCCACCGCTTGGGTATTTTCCTATTTACTGAATTTTTTAAAGAACAACAAGAAGAAGGTCACCAAGCGGCTCGTACCTTAGCTAGGTGTTTGTATCACTCTTGGAATACTTTGGTGTTTTAATTCCTTTGGGGACAGGTCCTAGTCCAGGCTAGGCAGGCTGAAGCATGTTCATTCCCATGCATCTGATACTATTCCATCGTTTGATTTCAAAGTTAAACCACCAGGATAAATGGCATTAGGCTTCTCTGGAGACATGGCAGGTGGGAAGAGCCCCAAAGCCCATCTCTCTGCTTGGGCATTTTCTGGTCACCAACAGCACTCCAAGGCAGACAGGGAGGTGTTTCCTTGGCACCAGGGGAAATGTGGCTCTTTGGGGACAGGACTAACCACAGAGTCCCTTAGAGCTCAGAGGTGGTGGCCATTCTGCCTCAGGATAAAGGAGCCTGGGAAAGATTCAGGTTTCTTACGAGTGTGCTGACAAGTGTTTAACCATTTTCTACTATTCTGTGTGAGAACTGACCCCACGCTCAAAGAAGATGCAATATTTCAAATGGCACATGTCCATTTTGCTCAGCTTCTTTACCTACAAGTAGACATAGGAGGTGAGGAAGGAGATCTTGAGTACAACACACACCCTGAGCAGCCTGGGACATGTCCTGGTGCCCGTTGTGCCCCCCCCAAACCTCAAGTGACACTTGTTGGCTTGTTTTAATGCCAGATATTTTTATCAAGAGGCATTTTATCAATTTCCTGTAGGGACCGATAGTTTACCATTAGTAAATTAAAGAACTATTATCATTATATTGGCATGAAAACAGGGGGCAATGTGCTCTGTACAGTTTCTGGAACCTTCCATGGTCCTGGAGAGGGACAGAATCCCCTGCCAGTCCTAGGGACAGCCCTGGCATCACCACCAGAACTTCCAGAGGCAAAAAGAGGCACCAAAGGCAGAGAAGGAAGCAGAAAACTGCAAATATTTGGGAATGGGAATACAGAAAAATTATTGACAGAGCGCCATATTACATCATTGATTTTTAAGCAAAACTCCCCATCGATGCTCCAGCCCCACATTGAACATTTCAGAATCATTGATTTTAATGGGGAGTTCTGCCCCGCAATCGATGGCACAGCACAGCCCAAAGTAAATTGCTTCTTAGTATCAATATTTTTTTTGCCCAAGCTCATGCAATGTGGAAAACCATCTCCGAATGTGCAGCTTTTGTTTTGCCTGCTGGGGTCTGAGGGAGAGGCGAGGATGGCAGGGGATGGAGAAGGCAGTGCTGAGGAGGAGACGCTCCCTGGAGGTGCCTCCATTGGGCAGAAACGCCTTTGCTTGAAGAAGCCAGACTTTTAATAATTTATTTGTTATTTGGAAGGTGCTGGGGGCTGCCCTCCCTGCTCAGGACAGCCCCTGCGTGCAGCATCACCTCCCCTCTGCTTGGCCCCAAACCTTCCTGATGGCTCAGGGAGAATCTCCCTCCCGTGACTGAATGTCTAGACAAGCCAACAGAGCTAATGCAGCCAGATCAATAGCTGTAAGTACAGAACATTTCAGGTTCCAAAATGCACAGGAGCCCTCCTGAGCAGCTGCCTGGGTCAGGAGATGCCAGCAGGATGGGTGCCGAGGTGCTGGAGGTGTACATAGGATTGGGAATAGTGCTTCCTTTCTTCTTTTACACATCTTGCTCTGTATTTTTGTTGCTTGCATCTCCTTGGTGAATGGTAGCGAGGCACGTGAAAACAGGCATTTGGCTACTGGGTTTAACTGTGGAGTAAACCAAAAAAGCAAGAGTTTGTGAAACAGAACTGTGAACAGAGGCTGCAAAAACAGGGCAAATAGGAAAAAGCAGGTTTTCTGTGAATGAATGTGTCTACAGTTCAATGCCTGATGGAGTTGTTTTCGATAAAAAAAGATAAACATTTTTTTAAAAAGAGAAAAAAATGCCATAGTTGTAATAAAGGTTTCATTATTAAGGGCCATACTAAAAGGATTGTTTCTTTGTCAATGGCTGATGTTATAAAGGGCCAGGGCACGTCTCAGGTGAGCGGCAAAGCTGCACACGGTGGGAAGAAGCAGAGCTGCTGCCCACAGAGAGCCTCAGGAGTGGCTCTGAGGGCTGGCACTGAGCTGGGCACGTCGGGAGCAGCTCTGAGGGCTGGCACCGAGCTGGGCATGTCCCCAACCTGGGCCTGAGTGTGACTGCCCAGCACATCACAGCGTGCCCTGGCACCCCTGGTGACCGTGCCACCCCGGCAGCTCTCGGTGTGATCCTGCGCTGTCATGTGCCTGCAGCATTGACTCATGTGCCATAACCCGATCCTGAATGCAGTGTTTTTAAATAAAATGGTTTCTTGTGCATTGGGAGTCCGTAAAACTCTGCTGCCTCTCCTTCTTCCGTGTTATTATTTCCTGAACTGCTCGGGGCCACTGATAGATTTTACTGGAAAACTTCACCAGAGGAGTTGCCAAAGGTGTTGCTTAATGCTTCCTATATTTCATTATGCAGTGCAGCAAGCTTGGTGTGACGGATCAAATTCTGCACTCCGGTGGAATGCGTGGAGATAAAAAGCATGGCAGTCTGGGCACTGGTTGGCTCAGGGCATTTGCTCATTAAGGTGAACTGCATTGCCAGGAACATCTTGCAACCCAACTGAGGTGAGTTGTACTGCATAGTGTCCTCAGTAGTCCCGAGCAGGAATTCTGCCATGTGTTTTTAGGGGTTCACATGAACTCTCAGGCTGGCACGGGCAGGAGCAGAGCCATGTGCCACCTGAATGCTTCCCACCACTAATATCCAGCCCTTGAGGCCATCCTGGCACAGAGACAGGGATTTATTGTCCCATAACCCAGTTTGTGTAGGGATGGGGTAGGAAAAATCCTTTTCTTCCTCTCCCAGTGGTAAATGTGGCTCTGCTCTAGAGGAGCTCTCTAGGACAACTCCCTGTGCCTGCACTGAGGTGTCACCCTGGAGTCACCCTTTCGTGCATGGTTTGGGTCAGCTGCCAGGTGTGAGTGCTGCAGGACACTACAGAGGCAAACCCCTAGAGAACAAAAGAGGAGAGGAATTAAATTCCATATTCCGGGGGGAGCCACAGCCCAAACCAGAAGGATGCTGGCAAAAAAGCTCAGCCAGGCCAGATCCATCCCAGCCCACTGCCTCCTGTTTGCGGGGAGCGAGGGCACCTGGCCGTGCACAGGGAGCCCCTCAGGAGGAGGAAGGCTAACAAAGAAATTCCCTCCTCCCTCCCCCAAGAGCACAGGGAAAGCCTCTGGCGAAGGCAGCCATGCAGGCAGGGAACGCTGTCCTGCTGAGCAGCCAAAACTCACTGGGCTGGAAGCGGCAGCGGCCGCCTGGCTCCTGTGCCCGGCTGCCAGCGTGGGTGGCAAGGGACACCCGGTACCTTTCTGCCTCCGAGGGAAAACACAGCCCCATCAGGAGGGACCCTCCGTGTCGGGTACAACTGTGTGGATATTTACACCCTGGTGTTTGCACCTTGGCAGGGAAGCTTTTGGCATTGGTTTGCAAAGGCACCAGAATTAGGCATTACGGTGTGTAACTAAACACCCTCAGGGATGCAGCCAGCAGGGGCAGTTTTGGAAAGAAAAAGTCAAAGTTGGGTCTGATGAATTTATTGGAGAAGAAGGTAAGGCAAGGCAAGAGGGGAAAGAGGAAAAGAGAGGAAAAGGGAGGACACAGATGCCAGCACATCTGCGGCACCAGATTCCCATCTGGGTTTGCCACACTCCCCCTCATGCCCGCCCACAGTGGCACCTCCGGATCTGGAGCGCTGCACTCGCCTCTCTTTTCCCCAAATCAACTGCAACTTTTGCCTTCCTTTAGGAAGGACAAAAAGATTTCACGCATAACTTGCCCTGAACAAAGGCACCTCACGCCAGGGCTTTCTTTTCTGCCTTCCTTTCTTTTTCCTTCTTCAGCACAAGCTGACAGCAGCAGGAGTAGCTGGGGTGGGGGTGCTCTACTTTATACCCGCCTGATTAGTGCCAAAAGCAGCTCAGAAAACACTGAGACACACTGTGATGGCAGCGGGGAGAGAAATGGATCGTTATCTTTGGGATCCAGTCTGTAGGGAAACTGGGCACTGCCACACACAACCTGTTTGCAGGGAGGTTCAGGGGCTCTGGAGAGTGCCCTGCTAATGGAGGGTCCAAAAGGCGACAATTCCCCCCATTTAGTTACTGGGGAGACCCAGTGGAGGTGGGACACGCACAAATACAGAGATGGTTATCAGGGCCGAGATAAGGATGACACAAACGGCTCCCTGTCCCTTGCCCGCGGGTGGCACAGGGACGCGGGGCTCCCGGGACTGTGCCGTCCACCCCCGGGTGACGTGATTCGTTAATGAGCCGTAAATCAGCCTCACCTAAAGGAACTAAAAACCAATACCAAGAGCACAGATCAGAGCTGTGCTTTGGTGTGCAGTAGCGAAGGGAGGCAGCAGCGCTGAAGGCAGCAGGATTCCCGCTCGCTGCAGCCCCTCACGCTACAAAGGCAGCGGCTGCTGAGGGGGCCCTGCTGTCCCCTCAGGGAAACCCCGCCCCTCGGGGCTCCGCGCGCTGCGCCCTCAGGACCGCCCGCCCTCAGGAGCGCCCTCAGAACCGCCCGCCACTCAGGAGCGCCCTCAGAACCGCCCGCCTCAGGAGCGCCCTCAGAACCGCCCGCCTCAGGAGCGCCCTCAGGACGCCCGCCTCAGGAGCGCCCTCAGACGCCCGCCTCAGGAGCGCCCTCAGAACCGCCCGCCCTCAGGAGAGCCCTCAGAACCGCCCGCCCTCAGGAGCGCCCTCAGGAGCGCCCTCAGAACCGCCCTCAGGAGCGCCCTCAGAACCGCCCGCCTCAGGAGCGCCCTCAGAACCGCCCGCCTCAGGAGCGCCCTCAGAACCGCCCGCCCTCAGGAGCGCCCTCAGAACCGCGCCTCAGGAGCGCCCTCAGAACGCCCGCCTCAGGAGCGCCCTCAGAACCGCCCGCCTCAGGAGCGCCCTCAGAACCGCCCGCCTCAGGAGCGCCCTCAGAACCGCCCGCCTCAGGAGCGCCCTCAGAACCGCCCGCCTCAGGAGCGCCCTCAGACGCCGCCTCAGGAGCGCCCTCAGAACGCCCGCCATCAGGAGCGCCCTCAGAACGCCCGGCCTCAGGAGCGCCCTCAGAACCGCCCGCTCGAGCGCCCTCAGAACGCCCCCTCAGGAGCGCCCTCAGAACCGCCCGCCCTCAGGAGCGCCCTCAGGAGCGCCCTCAGAACCGCCCGCCATCAGGAGGCCCTCAGAACCGCCCGCCCTCAGGAGCGCCCTCAGAACTCAACCGCCCTCAGAAACGCCCTCAGAACCGCTCGCCCTCAGGGACAATCGCCCTCAGAATCGCCCGCCCTCAGACCGCCCTCAGAACCGCGCTTCACGACCGCCTCTCACGGCTCAGGCCCGGCCCCGCGGGCGCGGCCGGGCGGGCGGCCCGGACAGCTCCCACCGCCCTCAGACGCCGCGGCGGCGGCGGAGGGAGGACATGGCAAGGGGCCGGTGCGGCGGGGCCGGTTGAGCCGCCGCTGCGCGGGGCCGGCGGAGCGGGCGGCCCCGGGCCGCGGCGGGCCGCCCCCCGATGAGCGGATGAGGAGCGGGCGCGGCGGCCGGCGGTGCTGGGCGGGGAGCCGGGTACGTGCGCCATGAACCCAGCTGGCGATGGACCGCTCTCCAGCCTGCACGGGGCGGCGGGACACGAACCGGAGCTGATGGGCAGCCCCAGCCCGCACCAACGGCGGCGCGGCGCGGGGCCGCTCCGTGTGCCACCTCCCCCGCCGCCGCCGCCGCCGCCGCCACCGCCGCGCACCAGGAGCTGCCCCCCGCCGCCCGGCCCACCATGGTGCCCAGCATGGCCTCGCTGCTGGACGGCTCCTCCGAGTACCGGCCCGAGCTCTCCATCCCGCTGCACCACGCCATGAGCGTGCCCTGCGAAGCCTCCCCGCCCGGCATGGGCATGAGCGGCACCTACACCACGCTGACACCGCTCCAGCCCCTGCCGCCCATCTCCGCCGTCTCCGACAAGTTCCACCACCCGCACGCCCATCCGCACGCCCACCACCATCACCACCACCACCACCAGCGCCTGCCGGGCAGCGGGTCGCCGTATCGCAACGAACGCGGATTGCCGGCCGTCAACAGCCTCTACGGGCCCTACAAGGAGGTACCGGCCGTGGGGCAGAGCCTCTCGCCGCTGGGCAACGGGCTGGGCCCGCTCCCTGGCGCCCAGCAGGGCCTGCACGGCTACGGGCCGCCCGGCCACGACAAGATGCTGAGCCCCAACTTCGAGGCGCACGCGGCGATGCTGGCGCGGGGAGAGCAGCACCTGCCCCGGGGGCTGGGAACACCCCGGCCATGCTGCCTCCCCTGAACGCGCGCATCACCCCGCCCCCGGCCGCCGCCGCCGCACGGCCCCCGCGTGCCGCCGGCCGGGAGCGCCGCCCCCCGCACCGGCCGCAGGAGCGGTCGGGGCAGCTGGAGGAGATCAACACCAAGGAGGTGGCACAAAGGATCACGGCGGAGCTGAAGCGCTACAGCATTCCCCAGGCCATCTTCGCTCAGCGGGTGCTGTGCCGCTCCCAGGGGACCCTGTCGGACTTGCTGCGGAACCCCAAGCCTTGGAGTAAACTCAAGTCCGGCCGGGAGACGTTCCGCAGGATGTGGAAGTGGCTGCAGGAGCCGGAGTTCCAGAGGATGTCGGCCCTGAGGCTGGCAGGTGAGTGCCGGCCGGTGTCCCTAAGGGAACTGATCGCGACCCCCGAGCCCAGCGCCGTCCGGCCGGCCCCGCAGGGGATCGACCCTCGCCGTTTCCCCGCTCCCCCGTGAAGCTCGGGGCTGTGCGGGGCCGGCCGGTGTCCGCCTCCCACAGTGCCGGTACCGCTCAGCCCGGCTGGGCTGTGCGGGGCTCGGGCCGGCGGAGGGGCGCGCTCCGCTGCCGGCTGCCGCTGCGCGGCGGCGAGGCCGGGATGCTTTTCAGGGCCTCCAGGGGTGAAGGTGCGCGCCTCGCACGCCCGCGCTCTCCGCGAGCATCCTCCTGCCTACCGCGCTGGCGGGCGCACAGGGCGAGGCCGTGCGGGGCTCCCGATCCGGACTGGCGGGGTGGTGGGAACGGGCGGCCGGACCCGCGCAGCCCCGCAGCCCCGGACCGGCCGCATTGTCGCCGGAGGGCCCGCGGGCGCTCTGGCGCGGCCGCGGAGCGCGCCCGCCCATTGTTCTGGGGCCGCGGGGGGCGGCGGGCAGCGACCCCCGGTACCGACCCCGGACCGATCCCGCACCGAGGCCCGCAGCGCCCGCACCGGCTGGACACACCACCGGGAACCGCGCGGCCGTGGATGTGGGTGGAGAGGGACACGGAGGGCTGTGGCACGGGGAGGCACGCGTGGGACAGACCGCAGTGTGGGGCGGGGGTCGGGGCCGGTCGCTCTGACAGCGACGACAATCCGGGATATTTGTGCCACTGGGTCCGTTTTTCTTTTATTTCGATTGATCACGCAGCAGGCAGGTCAGTCCCCAGTGGGCAGGTACACGGCGGCATGTCCCCAGGGCTGCCCGCTCTGCTGGCAGGCGCCGAGGGGAGCTGAGGGGACAGGGGGTCTTTGCCGTGGGGAAATGGGCGCAAAGTCCCCGCACTAGGGGCTGGGATGCGGCGGAGCGGGGCAAAAAGGAGCCGTAAATGATTGATGGCGGTAATCCCGCGACAGAGGTGCCGCGGGTTAAACATCCACGGCCTGGGGGCTCCAGTAGCTCTGCGGAGGGTGCTCGGGCTTTCCCGAGGTGCGGTGTCCCCGCTGGGACAGGGATGTTGATCCCCTCCTCGGCTCGGGCAGCGACTGCAAACTCCTTCCGTCCCTTCCAGCACCCGCGGGCATCATTTGGCTCTGTTTGTAGCCAAATGAAGGTGCCGAGGTCTGCGAGACAGGGGCATCGGAGGGACACAAGGGGTTTGGGTTTTTTGCCGAGCACGCGGTGATGTCGCCTTCACAAACAAACGTGTATCGAGAGGGAAATCGATGCAGATAATGTTTAGAAGATTAAAAGAGCATTAATGCTGGCAACAGGAGCATCAACGCGTGGACCCAGTTTTCATTGATCTGGAACTTGAGCCGGCTCATTTCCAGTAACGTGGCTGGTGCTTTTCCTTCCCAGCATCGGTCCCGGGTGGGGGTTCCCCGTGGAGCCCTAAATACAGAGCAGAAAATTAGTAATCACAGCTGCATGCACAGTTATGCCTGTATAATTCTGGATCTCTGCTTTTCCAGTCCCCCTGAATGCCTCTGCATCCAGCAGTAAACTTTGGAGAGAGCTGAGGTGCTGAGTGGGCATGGATTCCCCATGGAGCGGGGAAGACCTTTGCAAATTACCTTTCCCTTCAGGAAATCGATTATTTTAATTTCCTTTTATTACCACGTGTGAATATGCGGCCCTATTGCCTCAATGCTTCCTTCTCCCCGTTCACTCGCTTGCTTAAATCCCTTTGAGCATGGGGAAAAGGCTGCAAGTATTTCAGATTTTTGAAACCAAAAAACACCACCAGCTATTTGCCAGATAGTCCTAGAAATTTTTCCCGAATGGGACGAAAATGTGCTGTCCTTGGAGGGAAATCCCCCTCTCCCTGTGGGAGCAGTGGCAGGGTAGGTGTGCTTACTATTTCTTATTATTATAGAAGATATATAGTGTTGCTCATTTTATTCTGTTTTAATCTAATTAAATATTACTATTTCTGTGTTTGTTGTCTCTGCTTGGGGGGTCTTTAAGACTCCTCGATCAGGGGATGGTGCCGGGGGTTTCTGTGCGAGAAGGTGAGGGCAGGACCCGCTATGAACGGGCGGTTCCGTGCGTGCTCTGGAGCTCCGAGCACCCTTTTGGGATCCCCGTGCTCCTGCAGGCCCCGGCGGTCTCGTCTCGCTCCTGCTCCCGCCCTCTTCCTCTCCCTTCCCTCCGCCTCTGCTCTCACGCCGCTCCGCCGCTCTCCGTGGTACTGACGGCTCGGAGCACGGAGCGGGGCTCGGGCCGCTTTCAACAAATGAATCATTGATGGTGTTTTGGTACAAGAGTGTTTAATCACCGAGAAAGCGATCCTGCGCTAGGGAAAG
>VKON01000642.1:263303-335276 GCA_009741485.1 Malurus cyaneus samueli | reverse complement strand
TGGCCGCGGACTGTCCCTGTCCCTGTCCCTGTCCCGGCGAGCCGTGGGTGACAGTACCAGGGGTGGGTGGTGGCAGTATCACATCCCTGCACCCCCAAATGCCCCGCCAAGGAGAGGGGTCTCACAACGACGGGTGCGCTCCTCTGCCTCTTTGTGCCCTACCAAACGCTCCTTGCCTGGCTTTGGAGACTATTCTGTTGACTGCATCTTCAGCTAAGGATTAAGGCATGATAACATCTGGATCAAGCACGTTATCTAGATATAAAACAATTTCTTAGCGTTGAATTAAATATACAGGTACATAAAGGTTCTTTGAAAGGTGCTTAGTAGCTTGAAATATTGGTGCTCTCTTCAGCTATAGATTAGTGGTTGTGTTTGAACAATCCATGCGGTAAATTGTGGTGCCGGCTGATAAATTATATTTCTCATGTACCAACTTTCTGAAATAATATCCTGCCCCAGCTCTTTGTTCCACATCATTTCTGAAGGCTCTTCTGCCGCCCAGAAATCTGAATCCTGTTTTTGTGAAGCAAATGAGTTTTATCAGTTTCTTGATTATTTGATAAAGTTATATCTGAGTACATTTGTGATTAAATGCATTTCTATATTTCCCCTTTGCTTTTAAAAGAAACAATTAACTGATCACCATTTGTTCCTCATTTCGAAGGTGTTCTTCACTATTTCCTTATAAGATATTTTTACCCAGCATCTCTTTCTTTTCCTGTATCTTGCCCATCACTATTTGAACTGAAATATCCCGAGCTCAAGTATTCCTCTGCAGCTGAAAACTTCCTCAATTTATTTGGGGTGAGGAATGCATAAAGGGGAGAACATTTTTGCCACAGTAACTGGTGTTGGTTTTCCCTCACTCTTCGTAGGGTCATTTTGGCTCTGCACTGTGGCCCCGGGTGCTCATCCTTAGTGCTCTTCCCTGGTTTTATTCACAAAAGCTCATCCTGGATATCGCTGCCATGCAGCAGCTGCAGGGTTTTCTCCTTCCCTTCCAATTAGCCATCCCTGGGAGGTGACAAGCTTCCTGCAGGAACCGGCGCGGCTGTGCCGAGCTGCCGAGCACTAAAGGCTGCAGACTCCTCTCATCAGAGCAGCTCCCCTGGAGCTGCCTTCAGAATGGAAACGGGCTCTGCAGGTGTGTGCCCAATGGATCTCAGAGGGAAAGTGAGCTGAAAAGGACTGCAGACTGCCCCTTCCTTCAGGAATCTCCTGAGGGGGGTTTTTACCTAGGCGATCTCTTCCAGGGCTTACAGGTACAAAAAAGTCCTTAATGTCTGGCCTTAATCTCACTTTTTGTCTTTTAAATCCTTTGCTTCTCATCTTATCCCCACTAGACACAGCAAAAAAGAGCACTCCCTTCCTTCTGATAGCAATCTGTTTGTATTTAAGGCTCCCCTCTTGTCTCCTGTCTTCTGTGGAAAAAGCCTGTCACACTTGGGCAATGAATATGCAGGGAAGGCACTGTATCCAACGGGACAGATAATACATCTCCTTTTCCAAGGTAAAAGATTTTGTATCCAGCTCTATCAATCTTACGGACTTTTGCATAAAAGGCTCTCTGATTTATAGAGGGTTTTGCACGCACAAATCATACCAAACAGACTAATCTCAAATGGGTTTGGTGATAACATCAGCCAGACAACTCACTGATGGCAGAGAGAAATGCAATCAAAAAAAAAAAAAAGAAATTGGAGTGTTTTGGGGTTGTTTGGGGTTTTTGAGCTATAAAATCAAACTGCTCCATTGTGAAAAAAGGGACTCAAACCACTGGTAAATGCTGCACAGAGGAATTATTAGACAAGCCATAGAAGCTGGCAGGTTCCCAAAACACAAATTGTCTCCGAGACCAAAATATCTCTCAGTAAGCAGGGAACATATTTATGAGCAGCAGTGATTTTCCAGCAGTTCTCATCCCCTCGTAATGGGATGGGAGCACGGGGGCTGTGCCGAGGCATTAAGCTTTGGCAAGCAGCACTCGGCTGCAGGAGGTGCAGGAAGAGCTGGTGGAAGTCTTCCTCAGAGGCCTTCCCACACTTTCTTCTCCGTGCTCCTTCTCCCCTGGGCATGGCCCCTCTCCCCTCCCTTCCTCACCTCCACCTCTCTGGGGCTCTCCTGCTGAAGCTGAGCTGTCCCAAGCCCCTGGGAAGAAGGGAATGGGGCCTGAGTGTGTGGAGGAGCAGGGCTGCTCTTGCTTTGTGTGCTCAGCCCAAGTGTGAGGAGAGCTCGGAGAGCAGCACGGATCTGCCATGCCCAGATAAGCTGGCAGAGCTTTGCTCCTGTCCTCCACCCTAACGGGCAATAAAAGGAAATACTCATGTTCTGCTTTCTTCCACGGGTCACAATTCCTGAAAGCAGGAGCACACAGCAAGGATTCACTACATCTGTCCTTCCCCTTGCAGTAAGATCTCAGGCTGTTATTCAGCTATTGCTTTCCCACCTCAGGTTTAAATTCCCAGCCCTTTCTTGGAAAAGGTGCCTGAAGCCCATTCCTTTCTCCACAGGAGAAGGTCTCAGCTGTGTTCTGGTACTTGCAGGGATGTGCTGGCACATCACTTGGAGAAGCTGCTCCAACAGGCAGAGCACGTGGCGTGGGGAAGGCCTGGCTTCATCCCTGTGCTCTGACCAGGGGAATATAAATCCTTGTCACTGAAAAGGGTTATAATTCAGCTGGAAGCTATTTGGGGATTCAAAAGGGAGACTCTCCAGAACAAGAGGAAGCATAAATCTCCCAGGTGTTAGACATGAAGGACTCTTAGAGTGCAGCTGGAAAGATCCAGAGCTGTGCTGTGCTGGAAGAGGCCTCTGTCAGAAATCCTGTGCTGGGTGGGTGCTGCAGCACTGCAGAGAGACAGCAGAATTTACAGCCCAATTCCAGCCATCCAGCAGATTTACAGGAGACTGGACACAAACAGCCTGAGAGCTGTGGTGTGCCAGGAAGAAACATAAACGTCCCCAAAACCATTCATCTTCTGTTCTCAGGGAGCTGCGGGATGCAGAGCCTGGAGAGGGGTGGCGTTCCCTGGGGACTGTGACAGGACTGAAAGGGAAAAATCAGGTAGGGTACCAAGAAAACATCTTCCTGGCTGGAAACAGCCAGGCTGTGAGCTTCTCTTTTGGAGCACTGCAGGAATCCCTGGCTCTCCAAACAGGGAACACCTGACCATTATAATGGATGAGGGAGCAGATCTTCTCTGGGAGAACAGAATTAACTGGGTTTTTCTGGATAAATGCCATCAAGGGCATTCCTAAGGCTCCTAAAATTCGGAGTTTGGTGTGTGTGCAGCAGCTGGGATGAGCAGCACTGGCTGCTCACCCCGACAATGTGATTATTTGCATCTTCATTCCGATTGCTCCTTGTTCCATAATGATTTTGTACACAGCGGAGTACTTAACCTAATTTGTATTGATCTCAATCGCTCTCATTCGTGCATACTTAATTCAGAGAGGTAATCAAATTGATTTCTGAGGCCTAGTTTTTAAGAGATCGTAGTAACAGGGATATACAAGGGGTTGCTTTAAGTGAGTCACAGCACAAGAAAAACATTTTAAATCTTTGGAAGCATTTTGATGGTCATTTCATTGTGTTCAATATTACCAGTGTAATTACATTTCCCTCACATTCAGTCCTCTTCAAAATCGAATTGAGGAGCAGTTTTAGTTCCATCAGACAGATAACTGGGTTTGGGCAGCTCTGCACCCACACAAACCACATAGGTGGGAGCAGTGTTCACTGCTTGTCCTTAGGAACAATGGAAGTGAGGACTTACTGCTGGATTTGTGGCTGTTTGCGATGCCTGGGCTGGTGAGATTCCTCTCTCACGGGGAAGAAAATGGAAAATCAGAACGGAGGAGCATCTTTAGTCCAGTGCACAAGAAAAAGGAAGCTTTTATTTTTTTCCCCAGTTATGCCTTTCAGGTCTCGCCGGTTGTCCATTTTCTTCCATAGGATATGTTCAGGTTTAACCGCAGCTAATCAGTCAAATTGTGCTTAGAATCCAGATGGTCTCTTCCCTTCCCTCCGCTGTTAAAACCTTTCTCTTTCTTCCGGGAAGATCACTTGATTTTATTAGAGTGCTCACCCCCTTCTTCTCTGCTGAGAGAAGCTCGTCCGGCACAGCGTTTGCCTTTGAGGGGCCTTTTCAAGAGCAAACTCAACAGTTCAAGGAAAGTATTTACTGAATGCATCGAAAAGCACATAGCTCTGCATTATTTATTATCAGATACCAATAACTGTAAAACGCAGAGTATCTCAGGACATAAATTAGTGATGGTAGGAAACACTCCACTCGTCCCAGTGTCCCGGAACCGATTAGAGGCTGCAGCAAGGATGCTGGTGCTCATCACGTCCCCAGCACCGGGGACCTCGCTGCATGGATTCCAAATACATGGTGAAATAAATGCAGCCTAAAATCTGCTTTTTCAAACTACTCCACTTTCCTGCAGAAATGCTGTGAGATCCTGCCCCTGGCGCAGGAGGAGGCAGTCAGTGCCACAGTGGCTGAGCCAGGCTCCACACAGCTCCAGCCCTGACTGGGTTAATTACAGACATTTCCACGGTCTGACTTTTACTTTTGGGCCAGCTTCATTTCACATTCCAGACCTGCAGAATTATTTAACAGGACTGCTTAAAACCCTCCCACTTATCAATTTCTCTGGGCTCATTTTGTCCCAGCACATTACCTAACCATGTCAACATATGGATTTTCTCCCCGTGCCCGATGCAGACGGCCTGGCCAGGCTATTTTTAAGTGTGGGTGTGCTCCGGCAGCGGTATTGGTTTCAGCACTTGCTGTTCTCTCCCTGCTAATAAATACAGAGCAGCTATTAATACGGCTGGGTTTTAGGATCCATTAGCATCTCTCAGCACAGCAGCGATGCTCTGGCACTGCTGCCCTGCCTGACCTGAGCTCTGATGGGCACTTCTGCCTGGCTTTACCTTAGGGACACACCCCAGGGAGGGGACAGGTGATGGGAGCCGTGCCCTGGGGTGGTGGCACTGCAGGAGGAGCAGGGAAGGACCAGGTGAGGCAGTGCCTGAGCCCTGCGCTGGATGGCCAGGCAGGACCGTGGTGCTTTTTCCCTTTGGTGGTCACACAAAGTTGCTGCCACCAGAGCTTTGACTGGGGTTTGCTTTGGGCTGTTTAAAGAGATTAAACTTGGTACCAGTGTTATTGCTGGCCACTGAGAAGTACTGGGCATTTGAGAGTAAATGCAGCCTGCTGGATTCCTCTGGGAGCCCCTGGCTTCCATGTGCCAGAGCGGTGCTGGCTCAGCTGGTGACACGCGCGCCCACCGTGTGCCGGTGCCCATGATCGGTCTGTGGGCACTACTGTGACACTTTGTCTCTGCCTCCCCTTCCCAGCCTGCAAACGCAAAGAGCAAGAGCCCAACAAAGAGCGCAACAATTCCCAGAAGAAATCCCGGCTGGTTTTCACGGACCTCCAGCGCCGAACGCTTTTTGCCATCTTCAAGGAGAACAAGCGTCCCTCCAAAGAAATGCAGATCACCATCTCCCAGCAGCTGGGCCTGGAGCTCACCACCGTCAGCAACTTCTTCATGAATGCCCGCCGGCGCAGCCTGGAGAAGTGGCAGGACGACCTGAGCTCCGGGGGCTCCTCCTCGGCCCCCAGCACCTGCACCAAGGCGTGAGGGGCACGGCACAGCCCAGAGAGCGGCGGCACAGCAGGGCCCCGAGCTGGTGACTTAAAGCACAATCCCCCCCGCAGCAACCCCAGCGCAGCCGTTCCCGAGGACGTTCCTACGGCTTCTCAGCGGTCTAAGCAGGCGCAGGTCCCACGTTAACCTCTCTCCACACAATACTATGCTCAGGACACGCCAAGAAGTCTGAAATGTAGGGGAGTTGTTCTTGAGGCAAGTTTCTCCTGAGCCCCAAGTTTCCGTGGCTGATGGGAGCCGCTGCCAGCCCGGCCGTGCCCGGTGCCTACCGTGTGCTGGCCACACCACCCCGCAGCCACCTGACAACGGAGCACAAAGCACTAAAAACCCAAGACCCTGTTTTTAAACTCAGGCATGGTTTTGTTAAGTGTTTTAGGGGAACAAAAAATCAGATTTGAGGTTTTTCTGTTTGGTTTTTTAGTTTAATTTCAACAGCTTGTTCTTGGATGAGAAAAGTTCAGTTCTCTTGAGCTCAAAGTATCAAGCACAAAGCCGGTAGCCACAGCGGCTGCACATGCAGCCTGACATCCCGGGAACACCGTGGATACCGCACGAGCCTCAAGCACAGCTGGCAGTTCCTCACAAGCTCTGTGTTTGTATCTAATGCACACTCAGGAGGTGGATGGAACTGCTTCAGTTCACACAGCAAACACAATGTTTTGGAAGATCTAGGTTTATTTACCTTATTGCATCCTTTTTAGTTTCCGGGAATCTGGTTTCTCTTCAGCAACAGCTGCGTTGCTGAAGCCTTTTTAAGGTTCCATGTATTTTTTTCAGTATTTTGTGGTACTTTCAAGCAGGAAAAGAAACAGAATCAAGCCCTTCAGATGCCACAGACCATTTCAGATGTGCCGCTTTTAGCTCTATCGCATCCCTAAGTTCCTTTTCCTCGCTGGCTCCCCGAGCCGGCAGGAACACAGCACACCAAAGAGACAGGATTTCTGCAAGCCAAAGATGTTTATAACTTGCCATTTCTCTCGGTCATGGCTGGTGTGGGTGGTTGGCTGGCGCTGGGGAAGCCTGGCAAGCTCCGAGCCCTCTCTCCAGCTCCGTGCAGCCCTGGCCCGGCGCGATGGCCGCTGGCTGGTGACCGGCCCGGCGCGGCTGTGCTCTGCTAGAGACACTTGAGACTTTTTTTATGTACTACTTAATTGAAACCAAAGAAACATTTTCTGCACCTACTTCATCTGCAACGAACTGTTCCATTGAAAGATAAAATAAAAACTTAAAAAAAACAAACAAAAAAACAAGGAAGCATGTCAGGAAGCAAACAAGTACCACACTGTGTTCTACAGACATCTTGGACGTTTTCGGAAGCAGATCTCAAAGAAAGGGTTGACAAGAACAAGAACAAAGCAAAGCCAGTACGATTGCTGCTTCATTTGACAACTCAAGTCATCTAAAAGTTGAAGATTGTCTTTAATTTGTGCCTATGCAGTTTTTTCAAAATAACAAGGAACAGAGCAACCAAAACCTCAACAGCTACAATACCAAAGATGAGGATTCTCACTACTTGTGTTTCAGTTAGTTTCTCCTCTTGCACGACTAATGCACATAACCCCACTGATCTCTGGACAGGTAACCACTCGTGAGTCTTTGAGCAACCAAAAGGGTGGGTTTATTTATGTTTTCCCTGTTTCTGCCCCCACGGCGTCTCTCCAAGAGCTGCACAGGCTCCAAGTGCAAGATGTTGGGATACTACGCTGGTACGTCTCCTCCCTCCAGGAAACACTTGCGGCTTGGGTGTGACTTGGGGGTCCTTCTCCTGTGTGTGTGGAGCTGTGAACAGCCACCCTCCTGTGCATGACATGGGTCAAGTGACCCCCACCCTTCTTTCTCCTCCCCAGGGATAAAACTTGCAATATGTGCATTCCCATCTGTGTCGCTGTGAGTGCTGAGCAGCACCACAGCCCGGCTCCAAAGCTCCACCTGAACCAAACCCAGGTATTCAGCAGTTCTTGGGGCAGTCAGGAGTTGGTTCTGACATATTAGCCTTGGAATGTTGCTTGATCCAGGCCGTGATGGTCCAAATCGTGGCATGTCCAAATTTATTCTCAGAGCCAGAGCGCAGCTTGCTCCTCTCTGCCTTTAAACCAGGGCTTCTTTTAACTGCTTCACATAACTGCAGTCATTTCCCAAAGACTGTACTTAAAATAAAAAAAAAATCAAGAAGCCTCATCTGTTCAGGACAGGAAAAGTTTCTGGAAAGCAAATTCATCATCCTCACAGCTGAATTGACAGCATGAGCATGCTCTGGGAATCAGAGCATCCTTCAGCAGAGATTTTCAGGCAGATTCAAAAGAGATTTGGAGAATCCTCATAGCCAGATATGGAAAAAAGCTGCCAAAAAAATTATTGCGGTCTGGGCTGATGTGTTCTGAGGGCTCGTTGCCCAAATGTCAGATATTTGAGTGTGGAGTTTGGAGCTGGGCTGTGGAGCAGGGCCCAGCTGAAGTGGTGTGGTCATGCTGCAGTTTCCCTTTCATTCTCACCCACTCCTCCATCAAACCTGCCCCTCCATGGCATTGCCCTCAGGGGACGTGTCTCATGTCTGCATTCTGCAGTGACAGGGGATGACACAGGACTGGTGGGAACCCCGGTGTTCATTCCTCACCTCCCCATCCTGCAGGGCCAGGGCTGGAAAATGCATTTTATCCCACAGGGAATGAGCCCCAGGCATCCTGAGCATGTGCTTGGAGTGGGACACTCACCTGAGGGACATCCAGAGCCCTACAGCTCTGCCTTTTTCCTTCTTCAGAGGCAGAGGGGAGCTGACCACAGCTTCTGGGGAAGCCTGGGAGCAAAATCTGGGCTTTTTATTTCTACTCAGAGCTCATCAATAGCCCCAACAAAGGCAGTTTAGATCAGGTATTGAATTACTTCAAATTTCTCCTCAGTGAAATTCTCTCCAAATTGTGCAAGTGTTTGTTATGCAACATTATAGTCAGATAGCAACACACACAAGGCTTCTGTGGGCTGGGGCCTCAAATCTATCATTTTCACCCAAAAATCCCGCTGCATTTTTTCTCCCTGCATCTCTCATGCCCCATGTGATGTCTTCCATTTCACAGTCCGCTCTCGTTGGCTTTTATGTAGCAGCTCCCTCAGACGAGGAGCCAGACCACGCTGGAGATATTTGTCTGTGTGGGCAGAGACACACAGCAAACCCAAATTGTTGTGTTCCATCTCCACACCCCCGTTGATGAATCTCTAGACCTGTGTCATGTAATTTGTTATTTTATTTATTGTGCTGCCTAAGAGTCGTGTGTACAGAGGGTATCCCAGCATCTCCCACACCAGGAACTTGGAGTCCCAACCTCGGGCACAGCCGAGATGAATTCAACTTTCACAAAACCTTGGATATGGCTGGGTGTCCCGTGCAGGAACAAAGAATGTGCTCGCTGACTTCGGTTGCAAAGCTTTATTGTGGATCTCTCTTACCTACAGCTGAATCCAAAGAAGGACTCAACCAGCAAACCTCGCTCAGCCCGGGGGAGGAAGGGATCCCCTCTCTCCTCCCCAAGGAAGGCATGGGAACCACATGGAATTGAAAGAGTGTGCTGGCTTCGGATGTGGCCGATGCTTCCCTTGCTTGTCACAGTTCCCAAGGATTTTTAAAACAGGGGAAACTTTCTACTTGGCCTCCTTTATATTTATTATGGGGAATTTTTATTGTTTAAATTTTTTAAGAAGGCAAAGCTTAAAATGGTTTTATTTTTTTTCCAGACACTTGTGGGTTTTAACCCGATATATTATCTATGGATAATGTAATTTATTTAATTTAGTCTTAGGACAGGTCCTGAGATCTCAGTTCGGTCTGAATCCCATAGCGTTTTGGTTCAGCTTTTGAATTCAGTGGGAGTTGTGCCTGAATGCAGACTGCAGGGTCAGGCTCCGATGTTAGCTCTTTGTATCTATTTAATTCAGCCATTTCTGAATTCATTTGGGAGTCATTTTGCCTGTTTATCCATAGGACTGTTGTAGCGCATCAGGGATGCGAAGCCTGTTAGGAAATACACTGAAGAGTTGCTATTGCTTTGTAGAGCAGCCAGGTTCTGCCAGACAGGGAAAAACAACTCATTCCGTAAAACAGGGATCTAGTTTGAATTCCTTCTTCTAATTAATTTTAAATATCAAAGTTTATATTATTTAAGTTAATCTCTTCCCACCTGATTAGAAAGCGCGATGTACCTTTATTATGGCATGTAAAGCCTTCGTAATATAACTTATTTATTTAACTTATTCATCATCACCTGGGCATGCCCTTTTAGAGTTCTTATTTTTTATTTAGAATTATCTATAAAGCACTACAGCTGATTTCCTATTAGAACAGCAGAGTGAACTTTGAGGACAAGCAATGAATATTCAACCAAAAACTGTGCATTCAGAATAATAGGAAAAAAAAAAAAAAAGACACTGGGATACTTTGCCTGAACTTTGTGGCTTCTTTAAAGTTAAGCTGGGGGGGAAATAATCCATACCAAGCAAAAAGAGAGAAACCCTCAAACTAGTGCTTCCAAGACGAACTTCTGTGTGTGGAAAAAAAGAAAAAGGAAAAAAAAGGAAAAAAGAAAAAAAAAAAAAAAGAAACAAACCAGAAAAAACCTTTCTATTTCTAGTGAGAACCAAAGAGGCTACCTCACTGACTTTTCCATTTGTAATTTTAATCGTGTTGATGATACCAAAGATACCAAAGATTTCTTTCTCTGTGCGGTCTGCATTCTGCTTGTGCTCTCCGATAACTCCCACCGTTCTCTCCTCCACCCAGAAACGTCCAGCAGAGCCCAGATTCCCAAAGAAACGCTTCCCTGGAAGCTCCAGTTGTGGTGATGCCCTTTTGTGTGCTCCTTTCTCCTTCCTGCAGCCCGAACCCTGGAGCGTGGAGCGGATTCCCAGGGCCCGGAGTGAATCGGGCTCTGGCCATGCAGATTCCCTGGGGAAAAGCTCTGCCCGGGCCGCTTGGGATGTGTTCGCAGCAGCAATTAGCACTGCTAATTATGGTTATTCTCGTGCTTGAGCAGAGCCCAGGGCTCCTGGGGGGAGGAGATCTCCTGCCCTGCCTGCCTCGCACAGATCCAGGGCTGCTCCCTCCTCCTCACCTTTGGTTGTTGTTTACAATTCCAGTTTGCAGATAAAAATCAATTCATTACTTTTCTCAAGTTAGCAATGAAGCGAGGCTACATTAAGCTCCATTAGCATCACGTTCCTGAGTGATTACTTCCAAGTTGGTTGGTTGTTTGGTTGGGGAATTAGCGGTGCCCTTTGGCACTGGGTTTGGAGCCCGTTTTTCCCGTTTAAAGGATGAAGCAATGCTCCGAGGAGCAGAATCCAGCCCTGGGCACTGCTCGCTGCCCCGAGCCCCAGCCGGGCTGGGTCAGCTGCTGCAGGGCCGGGGCTTTTCCCCAAGGAATCTGCCTGAGCCATGCCCTTGCATTCACCAACAGCTCCACACAAACGCTCCGCTTCAACTGAGTGTTGCCTTTTCTTTTGTATTTCTTTGGGGGTTTCAATCTATGTTGGAAACGGTAGGACTTAACAAGTGTGCTTTTCTCTCTCTCTCTCTCTGTGTTCCTTCAATACAAAGCTATAATAATTCTCAGGATGCCTTCTGGGCGGGGGGAGCCGGTTGTCCCTGTGCCCTCGGACACAGACAGTCCCCAGAGCTGGCAGGGTCCCCCCGACTCCTGCTTCACTTGCAAAGAGTGATGTTACCACGGGACGAGTGCCTTGCTTGAACCAAAGCAACGATTTTGCCAGTCTAGACCTCTCTGTGCTTTTTTTTATTCTTCCTGTGAATACCTCAGCTTTGACTGGGCCGCCGAATCGTACCTGGTGGGCTTTTGTACTGTGGTGCTTTGCAATGCAGCCCTGCAAAGAACAGACTCCTGATAATACCAAAGGCTCTCTTTTTCTCCTCCTCCCCTCTCTCCCCAATCTCTCTTTCTCCATGGTTCCAAAGCTTTATTATGAACTGGGCATGTTGGCAACGCAGACCGTGCAATCCCTTACCGAATTTTCTCAGATATACCTCATAGAGAATAGCTGTTTAGCGTAATGTTATTATAGCGTATGTAATAAATTATTCACTGTTTCTTTTTGGTAACTGTGATTTAAAAGAAAAAAAAAAACAAAGAAGAAGCTTTATACGTTTTAGGTTGTGCTTTTGTACTAGACGGAGAAGGTGCGCTTAAAAATGTACGTCAGTCTTTCTTCCCATTGTGTTTTTTTTGTTCTTATGGATCGGGGAAAAGTTGCAGAATGAGCCCAAAGTTTACAGTTTCATATTTTGCTGAAGAAACAATCTGTTTCATTTGATCTGTGGAGAAAAAAAAAAAAAAAAAAGAAAAAAACGAGAAAAAAAATATTATTTTCATCATTTGTGCTACTTGGTCTGAAGAGCTGATTGTCCTGTGTGACGGTGTAGTATTATAAATAGCAACTGCCAATCAGCGCTGCCATGTTTATGCATGAGGCAAACCCTTAGCAGTGTGATGCATCGTGGTTCTTAATGGCAACTTCTTCCTTTGGGTTTGGGATGAGGTCTTTGGGTCGATGGTATTTATTTATGCATGGAGCCTGTTAGCTGTTCGCAGTCGTGGCGCAGTTGTGTTTGCATTTCCGCTGTGAAATCACGCCCAGTTTCATCCCGTGCGGCTCAGGGCAGGGTCCAGATGGGCTCTGCTCTGTTGAACAGACCCAAATTCAATTGCAGTTCAATTGCCATCTGAGAAGAAGTTTGCCCGATTGGCAGCTTCTTCGCAGCGATTCCATTCGTTCCGTCCCGCTCACTACGGAGCCAACTGCGCGTTTTTTCCCAGGAGTTCCTTTGGCTTTATGGCACCCCCTGGCTCACCGCGATCCTGCCCAGCCCATCGTGGGGGTGCTTTATCCCCTCTTTGCTTTCCACATTGACGCTCCCTCAATTGAGCATGGGTTGTGTTTTCTCTGCGGGTGGAGCCCTGATGTCCCCCTGATCCCAGGGTTGTCGTGGACATAAAGCCAAACCAACTGCTCCGTACCCTTTGCTCTGCGTGGAAGAGGTGGCTTGGGCAGGGGGCAGTCGCAGTCTCCTGAGGAGGCATCTGATCCTGTCAGTAGAGTGTTGATATCGTCTGTCATTAAGGCTATTTTAGAGATGTGCTTTCATTAGTGCAAGGAGACATTTTTATTTGGCCTTACTCGGTAGGTTGTGATTATAATGAAAGCTGTGTAATATAGTCGGGTAATTATTTTTTTTTTTGTTGATTTCTCTGCCAAAGACAGTAAAGGATACAAGAACTTTAAATAGGGGTTTTTGTAAGACAGTTGATGATTGTAACAGTGGTTAATCTTCCAGAAAGCTTTCCACGTTCTTCCGCAATAAGCAGAGCCGGGATGTTTGGGCAGAGCCCTGCTGGCAGATGCCACCACTCCTCACCGACACGCAGTTGTTGGAAACCAGGCGCTGAGTACACCTGCATTCCTCAGTCCAGAGGCAACAAGGGGTATGTGAGGCCATGGCAAGGGCACAGCTGCTCCAGCTGGCTGCAATTTGCCAAGGTACTTGTATGATGAAATTTAAGGTCTATTTTATTATGTCATTTTATGTCATTTTTTAACTTTGTGGAAGGTGATATGTTGAACTGAGTGTAAGCTGAGTTTTTCAGACAAATGAAGTAGCTAAAGAGTGAATGTTATTTTATCATTAAAGGGTTTTTACTCACTGATTTGTGCCAATAGATGTCCTTTATCTCAATGACAAGTATTACATTGCTTTCAAAGTTTTATTTATAGCTATTGATGTAAAACCCACACACACATATTATTTGCCAAAGTTCAATAAAGGAGGAAAACAACGCTTTTGCTTTCTTGTGCGATCCAAAGTTCCTGTTTCTTTTCCCAGGGTTTTTTTGCATGACACACCCACACCAAGGGGCAGAATGGAGCTGAGCACAGCCAGATTAATGCAGCACCCAGTATAGGACCACGGCCCAAAAGTGCTGCCTGGGATGGAGGGCCTGGCCAAGTGTGAATAAAAAGCACTTGCAAAAAGATCTGGTACTTTCTCCCATGAACATGTGATGTTAAAGGTTAAATCGTTTATGTAAGTCATGGAATTACATGATGCAATGTAGTTACCACAAAATTATGTAAGTTATTGCACTTTCATTCCCTGAAGCAGCGCTGAGGGAGGAGGCAGGAGGTTCCTGGAGCTGCAGTTTTATGGTAATGAGGATGTAGGTTTGCCTTCATTCATGCCAGCTGAGAGCAAGTCGGGTTTGTTTTGTCTCCCCCAAAAAAAAAGCAAAACAAAGTGCACAAGAAAAAGCACTTTCCTATATTTTTCTCTTAAAAAAATCCAAACCAAAGCAGCCCTTTCCTGCCCTCAGTCTCTCCAGTGGCCCACTTGGGGAGGGCACAGGAGGCACCCCAGAGCCCCCTCCATGTCCCAGCCCCAGAACAGTAACAAGGCACTGCAGTGTTTATTATCTGGGATCTAACCTTGGCACCAGTGTCTAACCTTGGGGTTAATAAACTCACTGAAAATTTGGTTTTCATGCTCATTCTCTTGGTGTCCCTCTCTCGACACTGAGCCAGATTCTGCCATTAATTAAATTGACGCTGCTTCATTTCACTTTGCTGAGCAGCCACGGGCGCAGATAAAGGCAGAGCTGCCTCCTCAGCACTTTGTGTCACAGAGCCCAGAACGTGGCTCCTGCAGCCTCCTTTCCTTCTCCCTCTGCCTGGGGTGTGCGGGTGGAACAGGGCAGAGCTCTCCGTGTCCAGCGTGCCTGCTGGCCCCAGGAAGGGGAAAAACACTTGAACAACAAAGAGGCAAAAACGATGACACCGAGACTAATGCAGCCCGTGGCAGGTCATTTCCATTTCACGTGCGGGATTGTTCCCCCGGGAATGCATTTTGCAGGCACTTAGCAGTGGGCACAGCTGGAAGAAGGAAATGGGACCATTTAATTAAGCTGCCGAAAAGCTGAAGGATGAGCTGGGTGTGTGGCAGGATTGTATCCAGGCTGGGATGTTGTATCAGCTTCAGGTTTGGGGTTAACTCTGTACTCACGGAGCTCATTGCACTGTTTCCTTACCCTGCCAGGAATCACACAATTATTCCCATTTAAAATGCTATCAAACCCCCTCTGTTCTGTCAGCAATGGTAAAAAGCAAAGCACCAAAAGAGCCCTTCCAGGGCAGGGATGCAGGGACAGCCTGTGCTCACCCTGAGAGCAGCCCGAAGGAGCAGATGCCACTCTCCCGTCCTCCTCCTCCTCCTCCTCAAGCAGTGCCGGAACAGCAGCAGTGCATCCGTCAGGATGAACTTGACAGTAATGATCTGCCATGTGGGACCCGCGGTGATCACAGCACTGCTCCCTCCTGACTGCAGATGAAGTGCTGGCAGCTCTTCTGATCCAAACACTCGGCAGCGCTTGAAACCCTGCGGGAATTCTCTGGGGAAAATCACTGGGGTGAGAGAAGTGGTTCTCGTTTGGAGGAAAACAACCAGGAGGAAAAAACCTTAGGATGGACACCACGGTGGGATCGTCACCAATGCCTCCACACACATCGAACTGCCAGCAGTGACGCCAGGCTCCGGCTCAGAAAGGGATAATGGCAGGAAGCCATAAGATATTAAACCAGCAGATTAAAACAAACAAGACCACTTTGGGTCATGTTACACATCTCTGCCCTCCCGCCTGACAGCACAAGGAATCCAAGGCAGAGAAATGGCCCAATAAGTGCGGGATAAAAGCGCTGGGGGAGTTGGCTGTGAGGAGCACGGATCCCCCCCACCCCGGGCTGCTCTGAGCATTATCCTTTAAGTGCTCGTTTGAGCTTCCTTGGAAGTGCCGCCTGCTCGCTGGAGAAATGCAATTAGGCCTCGCTTGTGGGTGCTGTTCACACGTTATGAATCATCCTTAAAAATGACAGGAGAAGAATGGAGTGCTCTGGATTGTCCCTCATTCCCAGAACTGCCAGGCTTCAGTTCCGCAGTCCCTTTGGCTGCCCGGTGAGCGATGGGATCACAGGCAACACCTTTAGTGAATCCCAGAATCCCAGACCAGTCTGGTGCTGAACAGTTCCAGGGATGGGAAGGAGCACTTCCTCCCCATTTGTGGCCCTGTGCTCTGTCGGCCTTTGGGGCTCAGATGTCACTGGGCAGCTGCTCCCGGAGCCACCTCTGAGCCCTGGGATCAAAGGCCATGAATCTCAGAGATGATCCCTCTCTGGACAGACAATCCATCTCCCTGCAGTCATGGAAAGGATGCCCATCAGCCCGGCCAGAGGACACAAATTAAATAACCTTTTCCTGGCACTTACTGCTGAGCACAAATTTGCAAATCTGTGTGCTCTATGGGCAGGAGCAGAACCTGCTCCTGAGGACTCAAAATGCTGATTTATAAATAAATCCTTTGCACAGCACACCCCAGCTTGTGCTGCTGGAGACAAGTACTTCCACACAGGATGAGAGACACAGCACAGCCCACACGTGCTCAGGAATTTGCTCAAGAAAACACGAGCCAAGGAGGAGAGCAGGAGGAGCATGAACCCTTCAGAAAGGAGGAGGAAAGGAAAAGTGCTTCCACAATGTCAGGGATGGTTTTGGATTCAAATACAAAATTGCTACAGTTCTGCCATGCTCACACAGCCAAATGCCCTCTCAAAGGTAAAACAGCAAAGCTTGGACTGAGATTCCACAGAAAAAGAAGCTCTCCTCCATTTTTCCCACCTTCCATCCATCCATCCCACTCTCTCCCCTGTCACAACCCAGCCACAAGAGCTCACTAATGGATCAGCTTAAGCATCCAACAGCTCCAATCCTGCTCCAGAAAATAATCAATCAAGCACTTCATTTGTAACATCAGCAAGAAGCTGTCCAGAGACCACTAACAGGGAAAGGAATAAATTATCTGTCACAGGTGGGATCCCAAAGCAGGGCAAATCCCTGATTCCCCATCTTCTCCAGTCCCTGTGGAGAGTGTAACTCACCCCAGCCTGACAGCAGAGGTGCAGAGGGAACCCAAACACCAGCATGAAGGACTCTTACAAAGATGCACGGCTCCATTGTTTCTTCAAAAAAACTTTAATTGCAATTCCATCCTTATGGCAAACCACACACAGTAGGATTACACAAATTGGTTGTGTTACATCAAATGGAAGTCCTTGGTCAATCTGAAATGCATATGTTGGGCTAAAAGCAAGTATCTGTACACATCTGGCATGAACAAAATCAAAGGAGCTGCTCTCTCTTGCAGCTTACACTTTGTGGTGATTCCCAGCTCTCTGGGGTGGTGGAAAGGGACAATTCACTGAGCTTTTAGGGATTCCTAGGGAAACCCTGGCCCCACTGAACTCAGCTGTGCATCCTCCTCTCCAGGGGAGGACAGGCCAGCTCAGACATCATCCACACACCTTTGGGTGTCACAGCACCTTTGGGAAGCTTCCACCTTCTCTGAAATGCAGCCAGGACCGAGTGACAGATTAGAAAGAAACTTGAGAGATGAGGAACTCCTTGATACCTCTGTGAAAACCACCCTTTAACAGCAAACAGCCCCATCTGCTAAAAGCTGGAAAATTAAGTGATTTCTACACCATGGTCTAATAGCAGCAACAGAGTAATTATCCCACTTGTGGTTAGAACGCTCAAAAGTGAATTTTAAGTACCTTTTATTACTGGGGACAAATGTAATGCCTCAGAATCAGTGCCAGCAAGTGTTTTCAGGACTCTCTCCAGTATGGAAATGAAAAGCCATCTGTATTTATAGTACCACAAGGTTCATATGAAGTTAACCTTCGCTTTCCACACTTGTAAATGTGGTGGTCACAGCCTGGGCCACCTGAAGGTCCATGTCAGAAAACAGCAGTGAGTAGGAAGATGTGACAGACCAGGTTGTTTTCCACTGACCCCTAAGTGTCACACAGAGAAGAGAAGAGAAGAGAAGAGAAGAGAACAGAGAAAGTCCTTTGTCCAAGCAGAGCTGTAAGGCCAGTGTTCCCAGTGCTCCTTTATCCTGCCGAGGCAGCGAGCACAGACCAAGGGTGGAGCAAGAGAGGGAGAAGAGAAACTTCTGGCTCCCTGCCACTGAAACAGGCACAGGAATGAAGGAAGGGTCAAGGAAGACTTCTTTCTGTAAGGGCCAGGGTGCTGCAGCAGGTTGTGGCACTGAAGGAATCTCAGTCTGTCTCACCCTGGGAAGCAGGTATGGCAGTGCAGCAACTCTCCAGAGGTATTAGGGATTTACACCACTCCATGGAAGCGCTTGGCTCCCGGGCTGCTCAACAAAGCATCCATCTGTTCCTTCAGTATCTCACCTTGAATTCCTCCAACTAAACACCACAAGTGGCCTCTTCTCTCTTTAAATACACTGTTTCTGAAAGACCAGAGCTCCAAACTGCTCCTGCCTCATCGTTACCTGAGCAGATCAGCATGGCATCTGCTTCCCAAGCCCCAGCAATTGCCAGGAGCCAGCCTGCAGTGCCCAGGTCCTGGCATTTCAGTGCTAAGGACATCAAGTAAACGTGTGCCCCGAGGAGGTGCCAGCTGCCCCCCAGAGTGCCACGGGACACGGTCACAGCTTTGCTCCTGCCCTGCGTGGCAGGGGGACACAGTGCTGGAGGCCCTGCCCAGCTCAGCCCTGCTGGGTGCTGGCAGCTTTCAGGAGAGCCCCAGCCTAGGGCAGCCTGTTCTCAGGCAGCTGCAAAGTAAAACTGGAAATTACTCCTGACGGATCACGTCCGTTTAAATAACAGCAATTAAGCCAGATCAATCCTACCTATGGCGCTCCATAGGTATCCCACAAAACCACAGCACTGTGGTACAGTAGAAAGCACAGAGTGGATCTATAAACAAGCCTGACTTCCTAAATTTACTTCACCAAACAGAGAAAGCCCTTTCTAATAAAAATAAGAAGAATTTTAAAAGCCCGTTCTGCTTAACAGATAAGCCAACATGTTTCCACACATGCTCCTGCTAAATTTGAAATATGCAGTTTCAATGAACAAGTTCTCCAGTGTCACCCAAGCAGGCTAATTCCTTTCCATTTATGCTCTTCAAATACTTTCCTGTAGATCACAAAAATGTTTTTCTAGGAAATGTAAACAAGTTTTGTGCGTTCTACTATCCCAGCTGAGCTTTCACCGGAAGTTTCTGGCAGGAGAAAACCAGAACAGAACAAAGCCTTATCTTTCTGTTCTAATTAAAAAAAAAAAGGATATATACACATTAACAAAAAGCTTTAGAAGTCACTTCATTTGCAAGGTCTCCAAAGCCAGCTGCAAAGTCCCTCTCAGAACAGACAGATTGCAACTTAAGCAAAACCAAAATACCTGTACATTTGACCTGGCAAGTTAATGCACTCGTGACCACCCTGCATACAAATAAATCCCTGCATAGAAATAGAAGCTAATTGAAAAAAAGTTATGTATGTTCTTCAGTGCACACTGCCGGGCTCACGCTAAGTCCATCTGGAGTCGGATGACACGAGATCTCCTCCCACCTGACAGGATAAATGCCCTTATTTCCCTACTTTCTACACCTCTCCTCAAAGAAAGAAAACATAAGAAAAACGTCACCAGAGCCACGCTCTCGGCGCTGCCACGGAGATAACAGCAGCGAGCTCAGCAGCCCGTGGGTGTGTGAGCAGCCAGGAGGGGCTGCTCCAGGCCTGTCCTCTCTGGGCAGTGTCCCCTCGGTGTCACAGCAGCTCCCCAGTCACAGTGGCTGGCTGGTGAAGAACGCCTTGGTCTCCCTGCACACGGGATTGACACAGAGAGGGCAGCACAGGGTCAGCTGGCGGGAGCACACCTCGTTGGACTGCAGGTGGGAGCACACCAGATCTGCCAGGGCCTGCAGGGAGAGAGAATGGTCAGAGGAGTGAATGCAGCACCCTAACACAACCTGTGCCCCCCTAACAAACACACACGTACAAAAAACCCTCTGTGCTACACAGCTTAGCTACAACGGGTTCCATTTCCGCTCTTAAAATGTGTTAAAACTACCCAAAAACATCCACACGCAGCAGGGAACACAACTGCAAACCTTTACAGCAGATACCTTGGAGAACAGTGGATTTCCATTGAGAGACTCTGCTCTTCTGATGTTTTCAACTCCACACTGAATCAAAAATAAGGAGGAAAAAGTTAAATCTGCTACATCCTTCACTTTAAAATCTTCCTCCTTCATTCAGAAGCTGCCCCAAAATGATGCAGTATCATGGTTTTTAGTGCAGCAAAAAGAACTATGAGGCAACATTTCCCTTTGCTGGCAAAAATCATTCAATTTTAGCAATAACAGTAATGGTTTAAAAATTTAAACCTAGAAAGACAAATTCCCACTCGGTTTTCAGATTAATTTTCAGTTTACATTCCAAATCATACTGCAAGAAGCAACTAGAAACTGCAAGCCAGAAGTAGTAATTTCAGAGCAGCACTACCCAAATTCATAAAGCATTTACCTCGTTGGCTAAAACCTGGGCATACTCTATATCCAGTTCATAGAGTGTTTCAATGTGGTCACTTGTAAATGCTATTGGGACCAACAACATGTTCTTCTTTCCTCGCTGGCACAGCCCTTTAATGGTCTCATCTGTCTGGGGACCAAGCCAAGGCATTGGTCCAACCTGGAACAAAAACCAGGAAATAAAGGAAAAACACTCATTAAATCATACTTACAGAGAACACCCACATTTCCTTAGGCAGGATGACACAGACCAGATTTTATATGGGATAGAGACAGTTTATTTGTATTTTTTTTTTTGCTTTAGGTTGTACTTTTCACTTTCTCCATTAATTGTTTAATAGACACACTTCCCAACCTTAAATCTCAAAGGAGCAAAATCTGGGCCAGCCAGAACAAGACTGGTTCAAATAACTGCAAATATAAATCAAGGTGTATTTATTCTCAGTTCAGTAAAACCCTGCCCAGGGCTCACATGCTCCTACCTTGGACTGCCACACCAGCCTGTAAGGGTTGGAGTAGTTGAGCTTCTCCATGACTCTCTGGACAGTAGCTCCCACCTCCTGAGGATACGGATCACCACGGTTCACCACCTGCAGCACACAAACCTCGGTCACCAGAGAACACCAGACCTGCCTGGCACTCCCACACCCTTCCCTGAGGAACTCACAGACATGGGCAGTGAGTGGGCTGAGAACAGGATGACCACATCTTTCCTTTTGTCTGGTGGGAAGAGCTTCAGTTCCTTCTGGATGTGATCAGCGAAGCACTGCTCCGAGAAATGAAAACACACACCTGAGTCAGGAACAGAGAGGGGTATTCCTGCTCTGAGTGACCCAGACAGGCAGCTCCAGTGTTCCCTGCTGCCTTAGAACTCCCAAATTCCCTCAGTGTCACCACATTCAGGCAGTGTGTCCAGGGAATGTCACCCAGAACAGGCAGCTCCAGTGTTCCCTGCTGCCTTAGAACTCCCAAATTCCCTCAGTGTCACCACATTCAGGCAGTGTGTCCAGGGAATGTCACCCAGAACAGGCAGCTCCACCTCATCTGCCCTCAGTGTCACCACATTCAGGCAGTGTGTCCAGGGAATGTCACCCAGAACAGGCAGCTCCACCTCATCTGCCCTTAGTGTCACCACATTCAGGCAGTGTGTCCAGGGAATGTCACCCAGAACAGGCAGCTCCACCTCATCTGCCCTCAGTGTTTTTTTACACTACAGAAACTGCAAACCCACATGAGAGGAGAAGCTCCCTGGTAAAGACCAAAGAGCCATTTTCTCTGAAAATTTTCACTGCTCCTGCCACAGCCAGGAATTGCTCTGCTGCTGGAGGGGAATCTGACAAACCAACATGGTCTGTGTGTGTGTGGATCACACACTTGCACTGAGCAGGAATTTGGACTAATGGCTTGAAGAGGTTCTCTCCAGCCCCCACCATTAGGGTAACATCACTCCATTTTTAAAACAGGATGTGCACAATGGTCACTCTCACACATTATCTTGCCAAAGCACCTGGCATGAAATAACCCTCCTTCTCCAGTAATTTCAGACATGGTACACAAGGTTCATTTCATCATACAACTAAAATGCACCCTCAAGCTGAAGGCTTCCTGTTATCCTTCCTCAGTACTTTTTCCTGTATTTTAAAAGAAAATACATAAACCTTGTAGGCTTAAATTCATACCTGAATGAGAAGGGGATGTGTGGGCCATCGGTCAATTATGCTCCACTTCATCTTTGGCTTCTCCCCTTTCTCATTATAGTAGCGATAAATGGCATTTAAACTGCTTCCTGAAACAGAGAGAATTAACAACACAAGTTCAGCCAGGCCATCAGCAACCTGTCAGACTGAAACAGCTGGGCAGCAACCTATTATGATATTTTAAAATGCTACCTAATTAAAATGTAACCGTAAATCAGAGCTGAGAGTCTCCAAAGGGAATGATTATATCCAAAATCATACAGTGTGATCAAAGTTCAAATGATTTAGCCACGCTCACAGGCACCTGTGCCCTGCTCAGTGCTCACCTGTGGTGGAGCAGCTGTACTGGGGGTACTGGGTGAAGGCAATGGCCCTCTCGATGCCATCGCTCTCCATCTCCTGGATCGCCTCCTCCGTCAGGGGATGCACGTACCGGAAACCGATGTAGTACTTGTGAGGAGCTGCCAGCCCGAGCATGGGGACACAAAGCACAGCAAAGGTGAGAACTCACAGTAACCCAGCATTCCTATGTAAAATATATAAGAACAGGCAGCCTGAAACTGCTGAAATAAACTTCTTGAGAATTTTCTGGCTACTTTTCTAAAGCACTGTCATATAACCACATCGTTCTTTGGCCAAGCAATTTTCTGGTACCTTGCTTGGCTGTGATTAGAATGTAAAAGTGACTTATATTATGGTTTGCTTCTGCAGGAACATCACTGAGCTGCTTCTCCTGCATTTAGCAGAGCCATGGTTCCCAGCCTGATGTCTCACTGGGCAAGTCCCGATTTTAAGGATGTAAGGTAAAAAGCTGTCATTACAAGAAGCTAAATGGACACCTCACAGGCAGATGCCTTTCCTGCCCAGCACGCCTGCTCCGATGGCACCAAAACCCCAAGGAGCAGCTCTATTGTCTGGGGCAGGAGAGCAGTGAGTCAGGGCCATGTGCTCTCCCATTCTGGTTTTGGGGGGATGGGGGGAGGTTCCCAGAAAGCTTCATGGCTTTAACACCTCATCTCACATGCAAATATGATTCCCACCAAGGACATCTCACATATCCTCATTTTCCATGCCTAATCTTTTGGGTGTCAGCTTTGGGAGCATGGCTTGGTTAGGGGGAGGGAGGCAGGCAGGGGAGCTTTGCTGTTTTGTTTCTTTAAGTGGAGGTTCTTAGGAGAACAAAAGCAAAGTTTCTATTTCATGGTTTCTGGGTCACTGGCTCTGAAATAACATTAGCGGGTTTCTGAAGGAAGCAGATGTCCCGTGCTTGGGCTCCACTCCATACATTTATGCAGGATTCAGAGAACAGGTTCAGACAGCCCCAGTACTCTGCAGGAGGCAGGAGAGCCTCCAGCTGGAAACAGCAGCAAATAATGATCCAGCTTCGGGAGCCCTAGAGCCAGTAACCTCATTAACATCTTTGAATGGCATTAAAGACAGAAGTCTCACTAACCACAGCAGGGACTGTGTTAGGAGTTTAACTTGGGAAAGGACATTCTGGGAAGAAACATGGCCAACCTGGAAGCAACACTCTCACAGTGTCGGGTTTTGTTTAGGAGCACAGGCAGCAAAAGAGAGATGTTGGTGTCTGTATACAGATGGGTTAAATAAGAGTGATGTCGTGTCCTGATTTGGGCTTGCATGGAGCTAATTCCCCTCCTAGTAGCTGGTGCAGTGCTGTGTTTGGATTTAGGATGAGAGCAGTGCTGCTGACACACTGAGGTTTCAGTGTCCACACCAAAACAAGGTAAAATAAAAAGTGGTGAGCCTGGGTCACCACTGGCATTTCTTTTTTGCCACGTTTCACTTTGTGCCAGCACCTCCTGCCAGTTACTCATTAAGAGGGCTCAGCACTCCCAAACTGGTACCTGTAAGCACACCACATTCCCAAATGCTGTCTGGAAGCACATCCAACTGCTCCAAGCTATTCTGAAGGAACACAATGATCTGCACGGTCACTTGGGATGCTGAAGGAAACGGCTGGCAGTGTTCAGCACAATCTATTGTTAAACTGCAGCTGCTGTTAAGTTAAAGAGGAGTCTCCAAAGGACTTATCAGGTGGGAGAGGTGCCCAGAGGAGGGTGTGACTGCACACAGAGGGGTCACCAAACAAAAGCAAGTGGGAGTGGGACACTGGGAAAAGCAGATAAATCTTCCAAGCTTTATCTGCAGAACCTGCTGCAAGCCTGACCCTTCAGGGGCTCCTGCCCCAAGGACACTCCTGCCATGGGTGACACAGCAGGTCTCAGGCTCTAACTGTACTTGCAGGGACCACAGCTGGGAGGGACTGAGGTTCAGAGGGATTCTGTGATCCAGAGAGAGGGGAGGGAGGCTGTATTCATGTGAAGCCACTTTGCAAGCAAGCAGTTGCAAGACACATCAAAAGCAGCCCGAATGAGCAGAGTAGAGCAGTACCAGTGCGAGGAGACATGCTGTCCAGCAGCTTCACCATGCCCTCTCCCTGCACCGCTGTCCACTTCTTGATGGGGGAGCCCCCGCCGATCCTGCTGTACTGCTCCTGGATTTTCGGGGTGCGGCGCTTGGCGATGAGCGGTGCTAATTTACTGCAGCATTAGAGAGGGAGGTGTTAATAGCACAACCCAAACCACCAGCCCTTCCCCAGAGCTCTGCTGCGGTGGGTTTTCCGTGGCAACCTCCGCAAATTACAGCAAACCAGCATGGTTTGTTTGATGTTATATTCCACCACCCTTCCCACACCTCAACCTGCAATTAGAAGAGAACGGCCTTGCACTGACTGCTCCCAGGGTGAAACAGTCCTAACAAGTGCTGCTCTCTACAGAAGGTAACTGTCAGAATCTACAGCTCCAGACAGCAACACCCAACACCACCTGTACCACAGCAGATCCCAGCGCTGCTCACTTTTGAACTGGAAGTGTCATTAGATCTCTGTCCAGGAAGAGCCGCAGTAAGAAATCATGGACATCATCCAGCCGCTCTGGGCCTCCCATGTTCAACATCAAGATTCCTGTTTTAGGTTTCCTGTGGAAGCAAGAGATCTTTCAGATTCTAGTGATCTACTGCTTTTATTTTTATTATTAAACAACCACTTTATCCTTCTTCATTTGCCTTTTGCAAACACAGCTCGTATTCAGAGGCTCCTACTGCTTATGTAAATACTTGGGCTAGGAGCAGGAATGCCCAGACACAAGTAGCTACAAGATCTTTGCTGTTTTAAAAAGTAAACAGACTTTGTAACTTTGTAACAGAGATTTAGCTGGAAACACATAAATAAAGCTGTGTCCGGGCTGCAGGCTCTAAGGGAGGTTATAAAACAGGGTATCAGCTGTGGATTCCAACCAAACCAAGCAGCAGCTTCCCTGGAAAACAGATGAGACAAACAAGTCTTTGTTTTCATTACTGTGGGGACACATCTCATCTCCTGCAGCAGTGACAGCAGCAAGTAGCCTTGCTACACATCAATTCATTGCAGGGCCAGTTCTGTTTGGGTTGGTTTTTCCACAGTGCATTTTCTATCCAGGGGCAGGTTTGGCACACTGTCGTAAGGACAGCATTCCAGATGGCACAGCAGTGCAGACGGTGGTACCAGCATTTACAAAATGGCTGCTGATACAACTCTCACCTCATTGGAATTGTTTCCCCTACCCAAGGAAGCCCACGGACCAGCATCTCTCACTTCCTGGACAGATGCTTTAGGTTGCACAGGGAGCTTTGCCCTCCTCTTGTTAAAGCCACAACAGGGCACTGAGAGGAGCCCAGGCCTGCCCCAATGGTCCAGGACCTCAGCTTCCATTCCCCTCCTGCTAAAGTGTCTACCAGGAGGCAGGAACTGTGAAAAATAATGAATGTTCTTGTGTTACTCCTGCACTGCCTCGGGCCTTAGGTGGGCCCCAGAGCTCACCAAGCTGTGCAGGAACCAGGCTGTCCTTGCCCTGCAGACCCGAGCACAGAGCACACAAGGCGGGCGAGTGCAGCCAGGCAGATAAACAATCACCCGCACACAAAGCAGACCCAGCCCCGCTTTCCGAGTGTGAAAACAGGACCCATATCAGGGCAAGGCAGCGGGCACAGAGCCCCCGCCCCGCCGCACACACCTACCGCTCCTGGGGCTGCATCTGGGGCTTGGTGCTCTCCGGCACTGCGGCGGCCGTGGCCTGGCCTCTCCATCGCAGCGGCACCCGCAGCTGGCTGCAGCTCCTCAGCACTGCGGGGAGATAACAGACTGAGAACCTGTGCAGTGCCAGAGCAGCACCAATCCCTCCACAGCCACACAAACCCACTCGCAGCACTGCCAGAGCAGCACTAATCCCTCCACAGCCACACAAACCCACACGCAGCACTGCCAGAGCAGCACCAATCCCTCCACAGCCACACAAACCCACTCGTAGCACTGCCAGAGCAGCACCAATCCCTCCACAGCCACACAAACCCACTCGCAGCACTGCCAGAGCAGCACCAATCCCTCCACAGCCACACAAACCCACACGCAGCACTGCCAGAGCAGCACCAATCCCTCCACAGCCACACAAACCCACTCGCAGCACTGCCAGAGCAGCACAATCCCTCCACAGCCACACAAACCCACACGCAGCACTGCCAGAGCAGCACCAATCCCTCCACAGCCACACAAACCCACTCGCAGCACTGCCAGAGCAGCACCAATCCCTCCACAGCCACACAAACCCACTCACAGCACTGCCAGCGCAGCACTTGCTCACTTCAGCTCCACGTGCTGGAATCAAACGAAGTCAGGAAACTGCAAGGTTCTGCCTTTCTTTGAGCATTCTGTATACTTACAGCTCTGCAGATACCAAAACACAACAGGCAGCAACCAAAAACCAAAGCCTTGCTAATCTGAGTTCCAATGATAAGTCCAAAATAACTGGTGACAACAGAGAACCAAGGGGATGCCACTGAGGAATATGGATTGATCTGTGTAACTCCTTGTGGGAAGGGGCTCAAAGGTCTCCCTGCATCCTTCTCCAGGCTAAACACCCCCAGCTCTCCCAGCCGGCTCCAGAGCAGAGGGGCTCCAGCCCTCAGAGAGCCTCCTCTGGACTCACTCCAGCAGCTCCATGTCCTTCTCATGTCACGGGCCCTGCAGCTCAACATGACTAGATTAGCTTTAAGGCTCCTTACAACCCATTCCATACAATTCCATGCTGGTTACAGCCTGCCTTTTAAAAGACACACTTCATTCTCATCGGGAGTTCATGGTCATTACATGGCATTATTTTAGTGCAAAAATAGTGTGAATTGTTCACAATGAAAACAAAAGGTTGAATTCTGCATCCCTGTCTCTCCGGCAATTGTTCAGTGTGACATTTCCCCTGTCAGCCACAGGAGCTCACAGCAATTGAGCCCGCTGACCCACCCGCTGGGAAGAGCATCTTACAGCTCACAGTTCCCTAATAACCTCCTGAACAGATGCTGAACGGCCTCCAAACCTGCTGAAAACAATGGCAACGAAAAGCATCCTGCAAATCCAGCCTCTTACTTGGGATTACGAGTGCGTAGCTGTGGATGCCTGTGTCTGCACTGATACAAAAGGCTGCAAACTAAAGAACTTCAAGCATCGCTGATGGCTGAAATGCTCTTTTCAAATATTTATATTTTACTTCCAGTTCTTGGTTATTACTTTCTGAGGTGCTGACACTATATGGCAATTATAGAGAATGATAAAAAGTTTCAATGGCTGGGTTGATCCTTCTGCACTGTAAAGCATTTGTTGTACCCCCAGAGGGTGGCTGGGCACTGCAGAGACTCCCCAGGAAATGGTCATGGCCCCAAGGCTGCCAGAGCTCCAGGAGCCTTTGGACAATGCTCTCGGGCACAGGGTGGGATTGTGGGGATGTCTCTGCAGGGTCAGGAGTTGGATCAGTGACTGGGAGCCCCTTCCAACTCAGGACATGCTGCAATTGTCTAATTTAAAATGAGGTCTATGCACCTTTCCATCTGCATCATGAGGGACACAGCCCAGAAAGGGATGATCCATTCCTAACGAGGATGATCCTAGCTTGATGGAACATTGGTAAAAACGTTCTTTCATATGTTTTAGAAATGGCATTACAGTATTACACTCCAGAGCAAAAATGAGGGTGGGTAAGCACACAGGTATCTCTCGGTAGAGACAAAAATTGTGCTGCACAGCCAGGGGTGGGCAGCGGGAGGACAGCGGCGACCCTGCCCTGCATTTTCACACAAGCGCTTTCAAACAGGCTCGTTTAAGATTAAATTCCACAGAGGGTAAAATATATAAAAATACTAAAAATCAGCGAGAAGCTGAGCCGAACAGGGAACACATTTGCGCCGAGAGGAAGTCAGACCCCTGAGCCGCGCAGCCCAAGCGTGAGGAGATCCCGCTCCTGAGGGGATCCTGCTCCTGAGGGGAGAGCGCGTGAGGGGAGAGCGCGCGAACAGACCCTGCTCGTGAGGGGAGAGCGCGTGAGGAGACCCCGTGCGTGAGAGACCCCGTGCGTGAGAAGAAAGCGCGCGAGGAGATCCGCTCCTGAGGGGACCCCGCTCCTGAGGGGAAAGCCCGTGAGGGGATCCGCTCCTGAGGGAACCCCATTTCTGAGGGGAAAGCGCTGAGGAGACCCCGCTCCTGAGGGAACCCCGCTCCTGAGGGGAAAGCCCGTGAGGAGACCCCGCTCCTGAGGGGACCCCGCTCCTGAAGGGAAAGCGCGCGAGGGGACCCCGCTCCTGAGGGAACCCCGCTTCTGAGGGAAAGCGCGTGAGGAGACCCCGCTCCTGAGGGAACCCCGCTTCTGAGGGGAAAGCGCGTGAGGACCCCGCTCCTGAGGGGACCCCGCTTCTGAGGGGAAAAGCGCGTGAGGAGACCCCGCTCCTGAGGGAAAACGCGTGAGGGGACCCCGCTCCTGAGGGAAAGCGCTGAGGGACAGCGCGTGAGGAGATCCCGCTCCTGAGGAGAAAGCGCGTGAGGGGAAAGCCCGTGAGGGGACCCCCTGCATGAGGAGACTCCACGCACCCACCGAACGGGAAACCACCATCATCCTGCCTGGCCTGTCCCGCGCGCCCCGGTAAGCCAGCCAGCCCCGCGGCCCCCGGTAAGCCAGCCAGCCCCGCGGCCCGGCCGCAGCAGCCCCGCCGGCCCCAGCGCGGATCAGCGTTACGAAAGGCGCCTCTCGGGCGTGTTGTTAACCGTGCCGGCGGGGCCGCCACGCTCCCGCCTGCGCAGCGCCCGCGGTGCCGGCAGTCCTCAGGCCGCCCGCCGCCCCCGCCCCCCGTTCTCGCCCCCACACTCACAGTGACGCCGGCAGCAGCGGCGGCAGCGGCCATCTTGGCCGTCCGCATTCCCTCAGACAGCCCCGGCACCGCTCCTCGCGTTACACCGCCCCCGGCACCGCCTCGGACCGCCCCGGCACCCGCACAGCGGCGGGGGCGGCCGGGCAGAGGTGGCCGGCCCGTCCGCGGCGCTTGTCCCCGTAAGGGCGGTGCCCCGGTTCTCCTCCATAGTCCCTTTGGACTCCCACACACCGGGAGCGAGCGATCTCCGGTTTGCACAGTGACGCTATAAACTGCAAAACGTTCTACAACTGCAAAAGCTTTTAAAAAGATATTTAAAATCTAGAAGCATCTAGATCTGGCATCGTGTGATGTGGTTTAGTGGTTTAGGAGTTCCAGAGGTGGTGCTGGGTTGGTGGTTGGACTTGATGATTCTATGATAATAATACTATGATTTAAACACAACGGAACAAGCACCACAGCAGTTACCCTGCATATGTGGGTGGATTGCATCCATCCCATGTCTCCTCAGCAGTGCTTTTGGAAGGGCCAAGAGCACAGCCAGCTCTCAAAGGCTGGCAGCAGCAGGTTCTCCTCAAAAGGGCCTTATAGAGCAGGACCAGGTAAACTTGTAAATAGATAAATATAAAATAGTACATATAAGGAGAGGTAATCTAATCAATGCAACGAGATAGTCATTCCAAAGCTGTTAGGGACAGGCTTTCAGCCTTGTGCTGGAAGGTCCCAGAGGCATCACTGGCAGCTCAGTTTATCAGTTCTAAATCCCATTACCCATCTGAAATGTGTGGAGACACTGTCCAGGAAAAAAAAAAAGTGAGGATGAGGAGAAATCCAAGTTCTGATTGCACATTTTATTCTCTTCTGCAGGCTTGTTTTCCCTTTCTAATAAAAATAAATCCAAGACCTCTTGTGTTCCAAGCAGCTGCAGCATCTTTGGATCCCATCCCACCTCTCTCCACCAGCACAACAGTCTCTGGTAAGTTCCACAGCATCTTTTATCCCGGTCACCTTTTAAGCTCCTTATCTGATCTGCCTCTTCCACAAGCACTTCTTAAGTCCTCAGTCCTTCCTCTAGTAGCTCCCCTGATAAGGAGGCCTTTAACCTTCACAAAGCAGCTCAGCCCTGTCAGGTTTACAGATGAAAACTCATCCCAATGAAGCGATGTTTTTCAAGAAGCATCTTTTTCTGACACTTTTCCTTTCCCCTCACTTCAGGCACTACAAGGAAGTATTTAATAAAGTCTTTACCTGGTGCCAGAAGTCCAGGCTGCTACCCCCAAGACTGCTGCCTCAGCAACCTCTTAAGCATATTTATTTTCATTTATTCTCTCTAGATGTTTCACTGGGCAGCTGAGGTGGTCCCTCAAAATTACAAAAGTTCATGCTTTTAGTTGATTAATGGGGATTTAGTTTCGGTAAGGAAGAAAAGTTTATGGCAGTTCTTGGGACACACCATATTAAGCAATAAGCTCCAAACACCTGGTAAAAGGTACAGGCATTAATGTCAAATACTGCTTTGCACACCAACTGCTGTTGCCATAATTTATTGGTTGCTGATTTAGACCAGTTTATATAACATGCAAAATGAAGAAAACCAATCACTTTTTACAAAAACATGGATAGCCACAGTTCAGCAATTCCAGGAGTGAATGACAAATCCAGTTCAAGTCTCAGTGAAAGTGATAACTGACGCACATAGCTTTTCTTTCTTTCTCTCTGGTAAAAGGAATTGCTTTGTTTATGACTAGAAACCATACAGATGACTCTACACATGAAGTATTTAATTATCCCTATTTGGTAAGTTCTTTACAGCCAGGGAAGCTGCTCAGCTGCAGTAGCACAGGGGAACAGGGAGCTCTCTATGACCATAGCTCAGCATGACATGGGAAAGCACTGCTGGATTACAGTTTGTAAATCCGATGTGTTTCAGTTACCATTCCTTTGTGTCTCAGTCATTTCTGGCTGGAAATGGGGAGCTAAAGGCACCACAAGGCCCCTGTGCCCAGCAGCCATCAGACACATCCTGCTGGGTGTGCATGGACCCAGGGCAGCACTTCATCCACAGCTCTTGGGAAGGGAGCAAAGCCTGCCTTGCCAGCAGCCCTCAGCACTGCTGAGCAATGAATAATCTGCAAAAAAAACCCAAAACCCCAGGCCCAACCCACCTCTGTCACAGTGAAACTCTGTGCAGTGTACTACACACCTTGCTACTGAATCAACTCCCCTTAAAATCAGCAGGAACTAAAAATGTGCAGCGCTCAACATACTTATTCCCATTTTTACCCTTTGTTCATGTCTCTCCATACCATTCTCAGAGGGCACTGTAAGGGAATTTCAAGAGCTTCAACTCCTGACCTCCCCTACAAGAAACCCCTAGAGAAAAGAGATTAAAATTAAAGCAAATTTAAAAACAAAATAATCAAATACCCAGCATATTTGAAGTCACAAAAATTAAAAGCAGAAGCATTAAGGCTTCTTTCCAGCTAAATTAATAGCATTTTAAAAAAAAAAGAGAGACAGGTTTGGTCTTGATCTTGTGATTGAATGCACATCCTCTCCAGTGATGCCAACAGAGGGACCAGAGCTAACTTTTCTTTTAAGGAAWTTTTTTTTTTCCTTTTCACATCCTAAAGTGGAATTTGAATTAGCAACAGGTTGCAGGAAGTCTTGTTGTCACACAGGCTGCAATACAGCAGCATGTACTGTTCTTTCCCAAGCATCAGCTGCTCAGATTTCCACAAGTTTTTCCCAAGGATGGCTAAGGTTTGCAGCGCTGGACGAAGCGTGGATAGAGACAGACATCTCGGATATGGTGTCTGTTCAGAATCCAGGTCAGGAACCGTTCCAATCCCAAACCATATCCTCCATGAGGGCACGTACCATATTTTCTCTGTGAAATTCAGAGACAGCATGTTGCATTTATTTTGTAACTTATAGCTGCAGTAATACCACCACAAACCAACCAGCCAAGAGGGGCAAATCCCCATGTCTGGTGTCAGCCAAGCATCACAGGAGGGGCAAATCCCCATGTCTGGTGTCAGCCACGCAGCACAAGAGGGGCAAATCCCCATGTCTGGTGTCAGCCACGCAGCACACTGCCTTGCACTGTACTGACCTGATCTGTGTACCAGTAGTAGGGCGTGGGATCGATGCCCTCTCTCTTGTAGCCCTCAAGCAGCTCCTCGCTGTCCCAGATGCGCATGGAACCCCCGACAATCTCACCCACGTTGGGCATCAGCACATCCACCTGCAATGACCCAGCACATCTCACTTACAGCAATGCCACAGCAGCAAGGCACCCCAAACAAAACCTGGCAACGAGTTTTCTGGAGCACTCACTGACATCCCCACTGCTCAAAGCTGCCCCAGAAGGTAAAACAACTCACAGACTCGGTGAGGCGAGAGTCATCGTGGCAGCGCTGCATGTAGAAAGACTTGATCTCTGCAGGAAACCGGCACAGCAGGATGGGCTCATTAATGGTGTCTGTCATTAGTCTCTCGGGAGCTTCGGGAATATCCTACAATTAGAGAAGGCTTTATTAACATTCAGCACCACAACTACTCCCATACATGACTCCCATGTGAATCAGGCATGAAACGAAGACAGTTTCAGACTACGTGTCCCCACTTTCATTCTAATGCACCCAAATTCTTAAAACAAACCTATCTTAGAGGAAATACATTTATATATAAAAATACACACCTGGGGAAAAAAATCTGTTCAATTAAAAATCTGTCTTCACAATGTATCAAACAGAAAACTGAGGCGGAAAAAAGATTCTGGCTATGCTGTCAACTTCTCTTGAGCTCCTTCAAACAACTGTCACATGCTGGAGAAGTGTGGCCAGGGAACTGAAGACAGGTGACAACACAGTGTTCAAGGACATCAGGTCAAATCCCAACACACACCTGCATTCCTACTTGACATTACTCCACCTCCCAGCAGGACATACCTCCCCAAACTCATAGTAGGTGCCATCTTCCTTCTTCACATCGTGTTCCCTCAGCCACTCGATGGCTTCGGCATAGTTCATGCGTCGGAAGGGACGTTTGGGGGGCTGGAAACCCTGGATAAGAGCAGAGACAGGTGGAGGAGCACTATATTAAAAGGGATGCTTTTCTAGCTAATCAGCTTGTTCATACTGAAACACACACACGACCCTTCCCAGCTCACACATCATCAAATTATTACTCAAACAAATCAAGCTCAGTAGTACAAAGCCAGAACCAAACACAACTGTTCCAAGCCCAGTAAATCTCATGGAACAGCTGTCAGGAGGGAGAGGGAAGGAAGTACTTCCAGAGCTGATTCCTATTCTGTATGAATGCATTGCCCATGGAGGTATTCCAAACTGGGCTGTTAGCAAATGTTACATGAGCAGAGCCACAACAGCACATTTTCTCTTTTCTGTACTCAGGAACAGCTTCATAACCTTCCCCTGTGAGGTGTGCTCCTGCTACATCCCACCTCCTGACCCATCTCAGCCCAAATCTAAAACTGAACATTGCAGTGTTTATCAGGAAAACAGGCCAAACCCCAGGGATGAGTGAGTTTGTACTCTGTGATGGAGATGGGGTGTCTTTCAAAGACAAATCTCTGCAAAGGCTGAAGACAAAAAGGCTTTAACAAATGAGAGAAGCTTTAGGGCTGCACATTATGAGGGAGGAACTGAAACATCACTTATTTCATTGCTCCCTTGTGCTCCATCCACAAGCACCAGCCGGTCGATATCCGAGCTCTGGGATGGAGGTTTTTATTCCACTGGTACAGCACACATTGCCATAAATCCTGGCACACTGCTGGCTCCTGGAGTGTGCCAGCAGAGAACATCCTTCCCCACAGTCCCCTGCTTTGGAAGTCATTACCAGCCTTGCAGCTTTTTCATTCTTATGATGTTATTTAATATTTTTATTGTTAACAATAATAAGTAACTATGCCATGTCCCATGTCTCCCAAAGGAATATGCTGAATGGGAAAGGCTTAAGGTCCCATTTTCTTGGCTATTCCCATTGCTGCCTACCGGGTTGAGGTCATACAGTAAGCTCGCTGCAGGTGATTTCAAGACTCTGTCTACAACATCACACACCAAGTCCTCCAGACGGTCCAACAAATCCTCAAAACTTATAAAAGGACATTCAGCTTCAATGTGAGTGTACCTAAAACAGAGTCACACCATTGCAAAGTCACATACAAGCAGCACATCTTTAGCTATGAAACAAACTCATAAAAAACCCTGCAACCCAAACACACACATTTGTCCCCCGTTTATTCCCACATTAAAGGAAATCAAAGTGTTTAAAAAAGAGCACAACTGTACATACTCTGCCAAGTGCCTGCGGGTCCTGGACTGCTCCGCTCTGTAGGACTGAGCGATACAGAAGACATCTCCCAGAGCTGGCAGACAGGTCTCCAGGTAGAGCTGGGATGACTGGGTCAAGTATGCCTCTTCACCAAAGTAATCCAGCTTGAACAGCGTGGATCCTCCTTCCACCTGCGTCTGCACTAAGGTTGGTGGTGTGACCTGTTGGAGAACAGGGCTGTCACTGCTTGAGTGAAGAACTGAGGACATGGATGAGAGTCAGGGCATCGGAGTGGTCACTCACTGAGCAGGGAGCATGCACTTACTTCATAGTATCCGTTGGCAAAGAAGTGATCCCTGAAGGCCTGCACCACCATGGAGCGCACCTTGAAGATTTTGGACATGTTCTCACCCCGAATCATCATGTGCCTGTTGTTGAGCTGCACATCAACCTCTGAATCCTCGTTGAGCAAATTATCTGCCCCTCCTGCAGGGGCCAGGCCGATGAGCTCCCAGTAATCACAGCTCAGCTCGTGGCCTCCTGGAGCCTGCCAGTGGGGGAGAAGCAAACACTGGCGAGAAAGTTCACTGTTTGCTTCCCATGGACAGAGGACAGGGTCAGATGGGATATTGGGAAGGAATTGGGAAGGGTGGGGAGGCCCTGGTACAGGTTGCCCAAAGAAACTGTGGCTTCCTTCACCCCTATGAGTGTCCAAGGCCAGGCTGGACGGGGCTTGGAGCACTCTGGGATAGTGGAAGGTGTCCCTGCCCATGGCAGAGGGTGGCACTGGATGAGCCTTAATGTCCTTCCAACCCACCAGTCCGTGACTGCGTTCTGCTCTTAGCAGCTCCCCCGTGTGGTCACAGCCACCTTCCATCGCCAACAAAATGGCATTTTAAATTCAATCCCAGCATTTTCAAAGGCTAACCCACAGATTTTTACCAAAATGCAATACTGTGGGATGGCACTGCCTAATCTCGGGTCGATCCATCTCAGTTCATTTGCCTCACACTGAACGGTGGTGAGAGCACAGCTTTGGGAGGTTTGCTCATTCTCCAGCCCTAATTCCCTCTGGAACAATTCAGTGATTCTTTCACCTGTGCTTCCCTCAGGGCACCACTGACCCCTGAGGAGAAGCTGGAGGAGCTGCCATACCTGCTTGCCCTGGGGCAGGAGGTTCAGCGTGCCGTACACCACCACACTGCTCTCCGTGGACAGCACCAGCCCGTTGTAACACTGGCACTGCAGCGACACAGACAAAGGTCCAGGTGAGCACATTTTTATTCTGAACCTTCCTATGGCATCTACTGCAGTCACACATTAACTCACACACTCTGAACAGTTCTCACACTGACAAACTGCAGCGGCAGGACACACAATTTAACAGTAACACAACCAATTCAGCACATAGAGGAGAACTTAACAACACCAGATGGGGTATAAACTCTTCAATTCATAACAGAACCATCACAACTTACCAGCTCATCAGAAAGGACACACTGAAGAAACCCTGTGCCATCTCTCAAGACAATAAACATCAGATTTTTCCCTAGTTAAAAAGAGAAGAAATTTGGTTTCACTGTGAGGCAGGTTAGCTCTTTCCTTGGCAGGATTAGCTTAAAACACAGAATAAGTCTTGAGGAAATCCTGCATGACCAGCCTCCAAACTGAAAATTCTATATGATTAGAACTAAGAAATGTCTGTATGGCCACACATCAGGGGGAATTGTGAGTGTTGCAGTGACCATGGTAATCAACCAAAGAGGGCACCTAACTGATGCTTTAAAAATTTGAGACCAGGTGCTGTCAGACTCATTCTGTGCCCAAAATTTGAAGGCCACTGTAATTGTTCTATCTTTTTGCACAGGCTTAATAATGCTTGTGCTTTACCTTGCCTCCGTAACCTGTGGATCCAGCCAAAAATCTTCACTCTCTGCCCTCTGTAAGCCTCCAGAGCATTGATCTTCACCTGTCAGGCAGAGAATAAAAGCCATCAAACAGGGGAATTGATATATCAAAACCCTTAGACACAGGGTTCATTCAGACCCCCACCCCAGAGCAGCACAAACAATCTCTGTGCTGGCCATTATGTGCCAAGACATGGGATCATACTCACACATTTAGGCTCTGGAAGGCTGGGATCATTCTTGATAACAACCTTCTTGGCTTCCTCCAAGTTCTTCTCTCTTCTCAAGAGATCTTCTGCCTGGTTTGGAAAAAATTAACTTATTAAATAGCTGTAACCAGGTCAGTTGTAAATAAATTACATGTGAAACATCAGCACCAGTGAGGAATAGCCTGCTGCTTTTTTGAAGGGACAGGAATGATTATGATACTGTAATGTTTTTGGAAAACAAAGGTGCTCTGTTCCTTCTGCAGCCTACCTCCTTCTTCTCCTTAGCTTCATTTTTCATCTGCTCCCTGTGCCATAGCTTTTTGACATTCTTCATCTGTGATTTGGAAATGATGGCCCATCTCTAAAGAATTTAAGAAACAGCAAAAGACAGCAGATTACATTGTGTCCCTTCACAACCAGGAGTAAAATAATTCTCACTAGGAAACCCCTCAATGACACAGCACCTCATTTTCTTTTTGGGAATCCACATAAATTGTAGGGAATGGCTCTTTTCCTGCTGTCATCAATGCCTAAAAAGGTGGAGAAAATACACAGAGTGAACCAAAATCCTTACAGAGCCTGAACAAGCATCCTGCTTTTGCTCAGGTTGCAAAAATAGGTATGAAATTCACATTTCAAAAGACAAGGGCCATCACTTGTCCCAACACACATTCTACACTGTTCCAAATAAAGCAGAGGCTTTCCACACTCACCTTCAACACAGTCTTGAATGGTTTCTTTTGTGTCCCATCACCGGTAGAGTCGTTGCCCTCTCGTTCAGACACATACAATTCTTCTAGGATACATGACAAATATGGACAATTACTCAAAAGAAATTATGAGAAAGAAACTGGACACACACGGATGTGTGGGGCTGGATGAGGTGACCCTTAAAAGCTCCTCCCAACCCAAACCTTTCTATTATACCAAATCTTGATGGTTGTCAATAGTGACAGACCTTCAAAGGCAGCAGCTGGTCAGTCAGAATAGGAATTATTTCATACATTTAGTTTTAAAAAATAAATCCACACAGTGTGTTCACTAAAGCCTTTACGGCTGCCGAGGTACCGAACCCTCGAGAGCCACTGCTGCATACAGGGCACCAGAAGAAGAGCCCTTCCCGGGTACAGCTGTTAGGGAAGCAGGGACACAGGGCCTGGGGTCCAGCCAGGCCAGCGCTCAGATCGGCCACGGCCAGAACCGAAATGAGAAGCGCAGGGACCCCTCCCGTGCCCGCGCCCGGGGAGGGCCCGGCCCGTGGGCGCGGAGCTGCGGCCGCTCCCGCTGCCCCCACGAGGAGCGGAGCTGCGGGCCCGGCCCTGCCCGCACGGCCCCACCACAGCCGGAGGGTGCGGGGATGCGGGGATCGGAGCGTGCGGGATCAGGGGGATGCGGGGATCGGAGCGGTGCGGGATCAGGGGGATGCGGGGATCGGAGCGGTGCGGGGATGCGGGGATCGGAGCGGTGCGGGATGCAGGGATCAGAGCGGGCTCTCACCGAGGGTCAGCGCCGCCGTCCTGCCCAGCACGTCCCCCGCCATGGTCGCGGCACAGGAAGTGCATCACGGGCACGCTGAGCCAACCCACCAGCGCCTTGCGTCAGCCAACCTCCCTGCCCTGCCCTTCCCTTCCCTTTTCTTTTCTTCCGCGCACACGGGGCACGGCACGCCGGGGAGCGCCTCCCTGCGAGGAAGTGCTGGTGCGCCGGCGCGTTCCAGTCTAACATCCGGACTCGTAAACTTTAGGATATTTATTTGCATTACACTTTTGAAATGTACATTCCATTGAGCGAAAGCTGTAGGTCATAAATTTTATTATAAAACTATTTCAGTACTTAACTTTAGTTTCGGGAGGGGAAGTAGATAATAAGTGAAACATTCAAACATAGCAACTTGAGTAAAGAATGTGCAAACGTAAAGAGACTCATAAAAACAGTTTTTACACTGTAAGAATTGAGGCACCAGAAAGTGGAATACGTTCCAATAAAAGTGACTGATTCCTTGTAATCCATCACTGGCTTTAGCCAAAACTGAAATGAATGGTTGTGCCAGATCCAGGGGTAGCTTCTGGAGCTCAGATCTATCCTAATTCCTAATCCAATCTGACACTGGCTGAAGTTTACCACCAGAGATGTTCTCAGCTCAGCTGTGCCACTCCCATGGGAGCATCCAGAGCCCTCTCCAGGGCTGAGCACCCCATATGCCATGATGTCTGAGCAGTTAATGAAATGGAGCACACACGGGAAATTGCTTTCCAAGATAAATATGAAATGTAGATGCAGTTTTATACCAATGTAGTATTGAAAAATGAAAAGTCTTCAGTTCCAGGCATCATTAAAAACTGACACTGCTGGGTTTCCATTCCCAGCACATATATCCTTCACTGTCACACAGAGCAGTCACACAAAGATCAGTAGCTCCTTGGAGAACCCTTGGCCTTTCTGTGTTCCCAGGAATCCAAACGCGGAAACTTCTGTGATAAGACATAAACATCTTCCCATCTTTATGAGATCCTGAGTTTGTTGGGAACAGTTTTGAGCAATCAATGCCACACGCAGTCCATCAGCCGGTGTCCCGCGTGTCCCCGGAGCCGGTGCCGGAGCCGGTGCCGGTGCCGGTGCCGGTGCCGCTCAGCACGGCGTCCAGCGGGGCGCGCCGTTTGCGGATGCTGCGCCCCGAGGCGATCAGATCGGCGTAGCCGCGCTGGTGCGAGAAGGCGTAGGCGGAGCGGCGGGCGGAGACCCCGCGGCGGAACGCGCTCTGCCGCCGCTTCCACTGCTGCTCCTCCAGCAGGTATTGCCGCCGGTTCCTCTGGATCTGCACACACACAAACACACAGCGGGGCATGGCTTAGGAAACATCACCACAGCTTGAGCTGTGTTCATACCCTGTGCTGTGTGCTGCCTGAAGGCAGAGCACAAGCAGCCAAACCTGCTAATCTGACATGGAACCCTGGCACTCCAGCCAGCCTATATTAGACACAAACTGGGGCCCTCAGCAGCCTCGTGGGGTCACCAGGTCTCAGCCAAGCCCTCACTGAGCTGCTGCCTCAGTCCAGCCCTGTGGCCTCTCCCATCTTGTGTTTCTGCCCCGAGGGCACCATCACTTACTTATTTATCACTGACATTATCACGGAATCACAGAGTGGCTTGGGTTGGAAGGGACCTTAAAGCCCATCTCATTCCACCTCCTGCCTGGGCAGGCACACCTTCCACTAGCTCACACCTCAGCACTGACACCAGCCCTGTAAGTAAATACCTGCCATCTGCATATTCACCAAATTACAACGATTTCACTCACTTTATCACTTTCCAAAGGCCAGATTGTCATGGATAAGAAGCGCTGTGCCACTATTGGCAGTAAGCAAATAGCAATGGATAAAATCATGGTAAGCCAGAGGTATGGCTGTCGCAGAGCATTCGGTGCAGTTCCTGGGAATAAAAAGAATAATAATAAAAAAAAACTAGTCAAAACCTAGTTTATAACAAAGCAACATGAGACAGGACTGAGAACCACAAACCACCAGGACTGACCTGTGAACTGAAAGCGAGAAGGGAAGAGAACATGGATTCCAGCACTGTGGAGGTCAAATGTGATCCCAAAGTAAAGTGCAATACTCCCAAATACTGAAAAAGCATTTACAAAAGTCCAGTAAGATGTATCCAGGCCAATCTAAATGGCAAAAAAAAAAAAAAAAGTGCTAAATGAGGTTATTAATTCTAAATAATGTAAACTACTTTTTGCACATTGTTACCTTTTCAGTAGAGAAATTTAGAACAGTGAGCAGAAAGTGTTCTCAGAGCACCAGAGCTCAGGAAGCCAAGCTTACTTGCCTGAAAATTGACAACAAATATCAGAGAGGATGCTGCTGTGACGGCAAAGGACTGATAATCTGCAGGGGCTTCTCCATCTTGTCCCATAGATATAAGGTAGGCTCCATATGGGATGAAAAAGATGATCAGTGAAGTTACAGCTCCATGCAGTAAACTTAAAAAGAACTTCTTGTAGTTGAAAAGTAAATCTCTCTGTCCCAAAATATAAAGTCTGGGGAACCGAAGGCTCAATTTGTCACTCACGTCCTTAATAAAGGGGAAAAAGAAAGTTGTGAATTGTTGTTCCCAGCATGAGATTTGAAGAGTGAGAAACTGAACTGTGTCCCAAAGGGAACAGCAGATCCCTTTATTTTTAATAGCAGGGATTTGCAGAGAGTAACAGAAAAGACATTTTAAAAAGCCACAAAACTAAACAAAGCCCTCTTGTTTTATGGACAAGGAAACCAATGTAACTTAAGGACCCGATGGCAGATGCTTTTGGATTTATCTGTTGTAACAACATGGGGATACCTGGTCGAGCAGGCCAACGAGCAGGACTGGGAGACTGGAATACAGCACGTTGTACAGTGTGATGAACCAGTCCTCATAGGCTGTCTGCAACAGAGGGAGAAGGGCAGGACTTAGTGGCTTCATTTTATTACATCCTTCTCCTCCAATTGCCGAGATAAATTAACAACCACAGCTTAAAGTTCCCTGTCTCAGCATTCACCCAAAGGTTCCAGGCTCTGCTGAAACTCTTTAGTCTGTGTTAAGCTGCCCCACTCCTGCCTGTACAACCACAATCCTGGCTTTGGTGCTCTGGAATCACAGCCAGTTTGCCCAGGACTCGTCACATCCTGCAGAAATCACTAATAACAACTTCACTAGTGATTCCCATCACTTCCCAGGCTCAGCCTTTGCTGTTTCACAGAGACAAAAGCATCTGCCTGTTGTCATCCCACACAAGCACACCTTCCTACCTGGGCAGAGAAGCCATTGAAGAACGAGTACCAGATGTGGACTAGTGTGAAGGCGAAGTTTTTGTAGAAGAAATATCTCAGAAATTTGCACATCCTGATGTAGGACCAGCGCCCGTGGACCAGCAGCAGCCGCTGCAGGTAGCGGAACTGTCCGAAGGAGTAGTCACTCGACATGACAGCCTGCATCCCCTCCTGGCCACTGATCCCAACTCCAATGTGGGCAGCTGAGTGAGGGAGACAAACACCACACACAGGGTTGGACAAAGGGACACGTCTCTACTGTCACCTGGATTCTCCTTCGGTGCTTGTTCTGTCAGAATGCACCTGGGAAATGTGACCAAGGGAGAACCAAGCAATGAGAGAGAGTGAGCAAAGTGCTGAACAAACTGCCCAGGCAGTTTAGAAACATCCTAGGGACAAAAATCCTATCACAAAAGGTTTTTTTCTCAATGGGATCTCTTGGGAAGCTATTCAAAGAGTAGCAGTTGCAATCTGGGATGGCTAATGCTGCCAGGCAAGGGGCAGCCAAGCTACTGCTTTGGTCTTTATGTTACACTTTTGTAATCCACAGCCTCAGAACAGATGGGATTTGAGATCTTGCTCAGGGAATGTCTACAGAAAAAAATCAAATAGATCAGGAAAAACCACTAACCATTTTCTAAAGTGCTTCCTCAAGAAGGGAAACAGGCACAGAAGCTAAAAGGCCCGTGGCAGCGAAACAGATGGAAGAGTCTTCTGACAGAGAGGGACAGCGGAGAGACCGCAGGAGCAGGCAGAGGAGATGTGTCCTAGCCAGAGAGCTCAACAGCTGCCTTACTTTTGATCATGTTCACGTCATTGGCCCCATCCCCGATGGCCAGGGTGATGGCCTTCTTGTACTTCTTCACCAGCTCCACCACCATGGCCTTCTGCTTGGGCGTCACGCGGCAGCAGATCACAGCCCTGCACTCGCAGGCCAGATCAACAAAGTTCTTCTGCTGCTGCTCCTTGTAGGCCTCCGCCCTCCTCCTCTTCTCACTTTGCTTTTTCTTCTCTTCTGCTGTTCTGGGGAATTTCAGTTTGAGTTTTTTTTTCTTCTTTTTCTTCTCCAGCAAAATTTCATTCTGTGAAAACACCCAAACTTATTATGTTCATTTCTGCATTATTTCTAGTTCCACTCCAGGCAGTGCTTCACAATACACTTGAGGTCATTATGGTCCCAGCATCCATTTCTGGAGGGTTAATATCTGCTGGTGCAAAGGAACAGAGTCCTCAGGGAGTTACACTGGAGTCTGGTGGTGCCCCAAAATCCCAACCACCCAGGAGAGCAGCGTTTGCACCTACCAGCCAGGAGCCAGTGATGATCAGAGCCCGGTCTCTGCTGCCCTGGAAGAAGGGCTCATTCATTCGCAGAGAGGAATGTGGACTGGATCCTGCTCTGTTCCTCTGGTTTTCCAGCCTCGTTTGAAGGAGAGCACTGCAAAGAGAGGGGGAAACTATTACTGAAAAGTCAGGATAAACTGTTAGTTAGGTCAGTCCCAAACTGAAAATCCTGAAAAAGAACTCTGTGTTTTCACTAACCTGGTGTCTTCTCCATAACAGATGGCTGTTTCCTCTGTTAACAGTTCACAAGAAAATCCAATATTTTCAGCAGTTTCTAAGAAAAAAAAATTTAAAAAAAAAATTTAAAAAGAGAGGAAAATATTTACTGGAAGTTCTGTAACAGCCAGAAGCACCTGAGGTGCTCTTAAGTAATTTTTGATTTATGTTTTAGTATGAGAATTCTGTTTCAATACCACAGTGAAGATGAATAGGAAAAACTCCTCCTGTTTTTAGTTGTTTGACTGTAGGCAATCCCACCTTTTTTATCACCAGTAAGCACCCAGATTTTAATGTCTGCTTTGGAGAGTCTGGAGATTGTTTCTGGAACCCCATCCTGTAGTTTGTCTTCAATAGCTGTCACACCAAGCAGCTGGAAGGGATTTAAAACACAGGTATTTAGCAGCATTGAAACATGTTTCTTTTAATACAAGAATTGAAACATGCTAAAAATGTACCACTCCTTACAATCAAGTTTTTTTCTATTTCCTCATACACTTTGTCCAGAGCTTCATCTCGGTGACTTGTAGCTAAACTGGCCTCCGTAAACTTTTTATTCCATGCTTCAAATTCATCCTGGCTTATGTCTCTGTAGCACAGGCAGAGTGTCCTGAGAGTTTCATTTGCAAAGACCTGAAAAATAATTAAACCCACATATAACCACTAAAGAAAACTCTTCATTTGCAATTCAAACATGAGGATAAGAACATGAGCAGCTGACAAGCTTGACAGAACAATTCTGATTTTCAGAACCAATTGCAGATATTCATTTTTGTTAATGGAAAAGGAAATTAATATGCTTATCAGAAATTACCAATTTTTGTTTTAAAAACAGCATATGAAATACAAACATACATCGAGTGCCTCTTCTGTGGCTTCTTTCTTTAGATTCCTGGGGTGCAGCCGCTCGTAAATCACCGTGTCAGCCCCTTTGCAATACAGCCTGATATTGCCACTGGACTCTCTTACTGTGGATGGAAGCAGCAGAGGTGGCACACTTACATAAAGGAACAGTTTCAGATTGGGTTTTTCAGCCTATTGCCAAGGACCAAAAGTACCAGTTGGCATTTCTTCTACAGGGTACTCAACTGTGTCCCAGGACTGTCACACAGCTGTTAATTCTTGTCCCTTTTCACCCATGAATAACAAGTGATGTTCTCCATGAAGTTGGTGGCAATTAGCTTACCAATGACAGACATCCTCTTCCTGTCGCTGTTGAAATCCAGGATGGCCAGGACATCGTAGGTCCTCTTGACCCCCATCTCACTTATGGTGATGGTGTTCTGCGTTCGGGACAGGAAAACGTAGCCGAAGTTCCGGGCGGCCGTCACCAGGGCCCCCTCGTCTGGGGAAGCTGCCTGGTAATTGAGCTGACCTGGAGCATTGCAGCAGAGAGAGAGCAGGGATAAACCTGAGGATGCAGCAAGCACTGCTGAGAGCCCCGAGAGCACACGGAGAGCATGGAGCCCTCCATACCCCTACACCCCAAATGGGATCAGTCCTGAGCTTCCCTCTAGCTAGCAAAGCAGAAACTGCACGCTTTCTGCCTCAATAGCTTCATTTCTCAATGCAGTCACTTCAACATTTTCAAAAGAAGCTCCAAAAGACAAATCCTTGGGAACAGACACCAATATAAACAGTGGAAACAACCCCAAAAACATAAGGAGAAAAAAAGGACAGGATGCTGCTGGTTTAATGGAGATTTCACAAAGATGGGATTAAAGCAATCTTTCATGTTTTAATTGAATCTTCCAACCATATGTCTCATATCCATGAATTCAATAGCTGATCACCTCTACATTCAGTTTTGTTTCATTTAAAATGGCAGCCTAACACCCCTCCCTTATGGGATCAGCACTAGGAATGGATCTCTCCCTTGTTTCCCTCTACATGTGGAAAACAAACCAGCAAAAAGCCATACTCACCGTCAGAAGTGTCAGCCATGACTGTGTGACAAATAGCAAGCAGAAAAAAGAATTTCTGAATTTCTGGCTCCTTTCCAGACTTTATTTGCTCTATCAGATAGTGATCATAGAATAAGAACTTTCCATCTGCATACATATTCCAGCTGAAATCCACTTGCTGCTCAAAGAACAGGGGGAGAGAGTCTGAGTTAGCACAGGTGCCATTTTTTGCACTGGCATCAATCTGTGCTTTGGCATGGGGATAGAGGTTGGCTCAGCTGTTCCTAGGCCAGGACACAGCAGTGGCTCAGATGAACCTACCTCTGGATGGCTCTGGAGCTGCCCCGCTGCGTCACGGCAATCTCCTGCAAGGCAAGAACAAAGATTTACAACCCACCACAAAGTAAAATGTATGTAGAACATGTAGTGCCCGAGGACTGGAAGGAAAGAGGAGAGAGGAAGCTCAGTTGGAACTAAGAGAACTTGTATGCACCTGATCTGCAACAGGCATTAAAACCCCTCCTCCTGCTTCACACAGGCTTTGCACAGACTCACCGTATCTCTGCCCATTTATGCAACACTTCTTAAAGGTCATGATGTTCTGTGTAAGGGTTCCAGTCTTGTCAGAGAAGATGTACTGGATCTGGCCCAGCTGCTCGTTGAGCGTGGTGGTCCTGGCCTTGGCAGGCGTGTCCTTCTCGGGGTAGTACATCTGCAGGTCCCAGTTGATGAAATAGCTCTGGCCAAAGCGAATCACCTCCACACTAGCCAAAGAGAAGGAATGCTCTCACTGCCAGTGCAGCTGCCATTTGCACACAATGGCACCTCCTCAGCTGCTCCCTACCTGACGTAGAGCGAGATGGGAACCATGGTGTTGAGGACGATGATGTAGCCCCAGAAGTTGAGGAAGCCCCGGTAGGCAGGGCTGTAATCCTGAGCATCGTACAGGTACCAGGAGGAGTTGCCAATCTGCTGCTCCCAGTAGGTGTGTCCAATGGCCAGCCCAGCCGACAGCAGGATGAGGAGCACGATGATCTACGGGGCACAGACAGGCCTCTCACACCTCAGAAACATCTGCTGCACTTAAATCCCAAATCCCCGCGCTCCAAACGGAACTCATTTATATTACAGTTATTTGTGAGGAGAAATGGAGCAAACCTAAAGGCACCTTTTAGATTTCTTCCTACTCCATCACAGCACAGCAGGCCAGAACAAGTTACAACATATTACACACACAAAAAAAAAGCTGCCTAACTTTGCATTCACTATTCATTTAAATTCTGAATTTTAAACAAAAAGGCTTACAGTATAAACCATGTAGTTCATAAGGGAGTCAATTTTTGTCCTTTTAAATCTTGTCTTTCCACTATTCTTCATTATTTTTGTGTCAGCACCTAAAAATAATAAATGGGAAACTTTTAAAAAGGGAAAAATATGATAAGCAAACATGAGTCATTGTTACTATTTTACCAAACTTGGACATGAAATACAGTCGATATCTATAGGATATCTATTTATATACAGATTCTTTTGCACTCTATGTGCGTGCTTATATGGGGAAATACTGCACACCTGCAAATATGACCATTCCATGGCAGAAGTCTGTATTCCTGATCTTACATCCACGCAACAAAATCTTATCAGCATCCAGGGGATAACTTGAGTTTCTCCAGGATAATGTTCCTGTAAACTTATCCAGTCGGTTATTGGGTTCTTCACATTCAACCAGACCTAGAAAATTTGGAGGAGAGTATGTTTAATGTGCAAGTTAAATCCAGATGCACTGATTTTTACCCACCATAGAAGTAGCTTTAATTTACTTTTATTGATTTGCAAGCTATTTGAGCTACATTTTAATAGCATTAGGGGTAAAACTGTACCAACCATCGAAGTCTGCCAGTGCACTTTCTTCCTGAAGGTATCTGTCTGTCACCTCTAGGGCCATTTTGAATTTTAAGTTGGTCTCACTGAGAAGAAAAGATAAAAAGGTGAGTTTATTAAAACCATGGATACAGGAGAAGTTTAAACACAATTAAATTAAGGTACCACTACTTCTCTGGGCAACCTCTCTTAAAGTAAAAAATAAATCCGTGTCCTTCCCCCTTTCTTCCCGTGTCACATTCTCCAACATTTTGGAAGTGTCTGTGGCACTCCAGTGAACATTGTTTATGGCTCTTTTACCACTCAGCCCAAATTAACTCCAAGACATCCTTTAGGAGAGCCTCACCCATCCAGTTCAGCTGTTTCCACATAGCACAGACTGTTTGGTTCTGAGCTGGACAGCAGCAAAATATCAGCCTAGAAAACAAATAAACAGACATCAAATAAACCCAGGTCAAGATTCCTACAGAACTCTCTAGAAACATAAAGCAAATGTATCTGAAGCACTTACAGGAATGAAAGTATTTTTCTTCAGACGAATGATATCACCAACTTTAATATCTTTCCATTTTGTGTTTTTGAACCTAATATCAAGATAGTTTAATAATTATTACTCTTTAATCTAGAACACTATGCACTCTATAAATTTTGCAATACTGAACTTTCCTTAGGAGGAGAAAAAGGTACACTGTGGATTTGCTTTTCAGGAACTGCAATTGATTTGAGGGTCTAGAGCTCGGAATTCAGTGTGCTTCTCTTCCCACTTCACCTAGTTAGGAATTCTTGTCCTTCTCTCCAAAGGAGTTACTCTTAGCACAGATTTAGTCCCAGATAATTTAGTTTAAATTGCTCCTTTGGGCAATTATCGTCCAGCTTCAATTAGGTTTTCAGACGGGCAGTAGAGAACAGAGCTGAACCTTTCCTATCACCTCCAGAGTCAGATCTGTGACAAAGCTTAGCAATAGGACAACAATCATTACTTACAGAACTCAGAAGGGAACATACAAACCTTCCATCCTTGATGACCTCACATGTCCTGTTATTGACCTCATTGTCCATCCTGTGACGAGCCTGAAACCAGAGCAAAGAATGTACTCCCTGCTCTGTGCCACAACAGGAGAATTGAGCTACACCGGGTGGGTTTTGCTTTTTATATTAACAGAACGTGGTTCTTACAATGTCATCCACCAGGTCTTTGACTGCAGTTATTCCCAGCACCAAGAGCAAGGGCACCAGTGTTGTGTACCATGACAGCGTAGTTATTTGGGGAATCGACTACAAAAGACCAATAAAATTAGTTCAGGACAGGATCATCAATCAAATTCAATTCACAGACATTTCATAGTGATCTGACTAGAGGAAAAAAAAACAACACATCAGAGAGAATTTTAATTCAGGTTGTGAAAATAAACAAAACTCTGTGGGAAGTGTTTGGCTGTGCTACCCTACTTTGGAATCAGCTTCCCTTTACCAATTGCACTTGCTCATATATTCTGTTGGTGCTTCTGATTTATGACATGAACTCAAGAAACATCAGCACTGAATTGTGTCATAAATATTACTGAGCTCAAATTCCCTTCACAGCCAGTATTCTCCATCTTTCTTACCTGCAATATGAGAAGAACAAGGAAATAGAAGTTGGCTGCTCTCTTAAACTGCTCAAACAGATTCAGAGGTAAAAAAGTGATGGGGTTGTACTTGTATGTCTTAATTGCATTTCCCTGTGGAAGAAAGCCAAGTGTCAGTCACACAGCAGAGCTTCTCTTCCAACACAAATGCACAGTGCATATATTTAAGCTTCTAATTCTCCATCTCACCTTAAACATGTCTCTTGTTACTGTGATTTTCCATTCCCAAACCCCAACCCAGTCGTTGTTCCCCACCTGACAATTAGCACCTCACTGGGACAAGACAACTTACTGAATATTTGCTCTTTTTGAAGCACAGGAAGATTGTTCTCTTAAAGCCTGGCTGGTCATAGAAGCGCTGATCGTTTGCTTTAACTTGCCAGCTGCAGTCTGGAAGGGACAAAATGAATCAAAAATTGTTACAAACATGAGGAAACAAATCTGCCACTTTCATGTTTTCTCTCAAATCCATCTTTTAAAGGTAATTCTGTCAGAAGCAAGGCCAGTACCTGCTTTATAGTATATGTGAAAAAAAGTTTTTTGAGACATTTTCAGGCTGTCTGTTCTTATTAGCAATTCAAGTATATTCAGAGGTAGGAAGAAGTGTTGCTTAACATTTGAAAGTTCTGTGGGAAACCTGCAGAGCAACATTTATTCATGCTAAATTCCCTTTTCTCCCCTCTTTTGATTTGCTTCTGTGACTCCTGAGAAGCACTAAGCACTCCCAGCCGGGTGTCTGTCTTTCTAGAACAGAGGTCAGGTCGCCTTTTGCAAGCAATTATTTGATTTAACCACAGAGTGCCACGCTTTTCATTTATACCCATAAAAAGGTACAAATCTGAAGTGCTCATTTCATTTCTTCAGCCATCAAGTAATTTTCCATTTGCTCTTTCTCTCATTCAGCTGCCATTCCCCAAAGCCCCTGATACCCACAGTGTCAGGCCCTGCCCACATCAGGGAACTCGCTCCCCAGGTTTCAGAGTGAGCTCTGCCTGCCTGCAAGGATGACACAGGCACAGTTGTGAAATGCAGCTTTCCTGACTCACTGGCCAAGCATGTCACCCTTTCCTCAGCCCACGGTGACTGTCTTTAATGGCAGCTCTGCCTGGTTTCATGGATCCTCTTCACCATGGATGGGGTGAAACTGCTGGAGGCAGAGGCGTGGAGCCTGCCAGGCTGGCACTAGCACTTCAAAACCCAAATCCAAGCACACCCACCACAGAGCATACTCTGCACTGACATATCTGGGCCTTTTCCGTGACCATACCACTTTCATTTCCAGCATCTCGGTTACAAACCCAGAAAATAATAGAGAAATATGTATCTTAAAGGACCAGGTTTTGATTAAAAGATTATAAGCATCAATTGAGAATGTTACTAAATTTTGTCAAAACAACTGAAGAAAAACATGTACTAGTCTACATAAACATTTCTTTATGATATTCCATAAACATTGCACTGTTGATAAAACTGATGGAAAATTGGCAAATTAGGTTTGAAGTAAAACCCATAGGGAGAAAGCTCCTCAAATATTACTTTAAACTATGGTACTAAAACCTAATATTTGGCAAACTGCTTTGGTAATTCATCAACTTTAAAGGATGTCATCATAAAAAAAACCCAAACTAAACATGAGATAAGTGCTTGTAAAATGAAAACACGTAACAGGTAGTTATGAAATGAGAGGTGAACAGCTGTCCCCACACAAACAGGAAGAAATCTGTATAAATTAAACAGGCTTTGGTTAAATTAAAAATACGTGCCTTGCAGCACTGGGAAAAAAGGAATTTAGGGGAGCTATCCCTGTTTATAACAGGGATCCCAAAAGACTCCTCCCACTGCTGTTCCTACACGGGCAGCAGCCACAGGCTGTACCTGCTGGTTCCTTTGAACTCCTCCTACTCACCTTTTACCTTTCAGGACACTCACGGTGCTACAAAAGCAGCAGTGAGCTGGAAATCTGCTCTGCACAAGCAGAAATTCAGGGAAAACACTGACTGAGCACAGCAAAAGGCTTCTGCTGGAGCCCATTAACAGCAGATTGAGAAGATGAGTATCTGCAGGTCTGTCTGAACAATTCCCAGAGTACAGACCGGGTACATCTAGGGCCTGCTTTAATTAGGAGGAGGTCAGCATGCAGCTCATCCTCTTTACGCAAGGAGCTGTGCACAGAACTGGGCTGCAGGTTGGAATGAAGCTGAGTTTCGTTGTGACATTTGTTAAACTGAATTGCCATCAATTATCCCTGCAGAGGCAGATGAGCATTCCAAAGCCTGCCTGACAAAAAGCACAGCAGTGCAATTGGTCCCTGAGGCTGAGCCTCCTCATCCAGGATTGTGTGGTTATGTTCTGACATTGGTGCTGTTACCTTTTTTGGTGGGATCTCGGCTCTCCTCAGCATCCCTGCTGGTTTGCTTTGGTCCTGGTTCATCTCCAGACTGCCCACCATCCAACTCATCCTCCGTTTCATCGTCGCTGTACGGCACCACCTCATCGTTGGGCTGCGAATCCTCCTCGAAGGTGGTCTCTGAATCCCTCTCTGAGATCATGCTGCTAGCACCCTGCCAGCATTTTGGACAAGTTAGGGCAAGGAGTTCACCTAGCAAGTGCTGCAAACCCCATCTCCAATTTAACTGTGCTGGTCACCAAACCCCACATGTGAAAACAGCTCCCTGGAACAGAGCAGGTTTTGCAGTGCTCAGTTTTGCAGCATAGAGCAGAATCAGAGGGCAGTTGTTGGCCCAGCCTTTCATTACTGTTCTGCTGTGTGTAATTACTCACAGCAGCCCCAGGAACAGCCTGTGCTCCCGACTCAGGCTGCAGGAATTGGGGAGCCCACAAACACGTGGGTCATTACACAGTGCCCTTTACACAGTGGTAAATACATCGTGTCCTGAGGAGCTGCAGGAGCTGCAGTTCCATCCTGCACATGGAACTGGGCACGGAGCTCCAGCTCAGACATCCAGAGCTCAGCTCCTCCATCCCGGCCTGCCCAGCCTCACCTGGGGTCTGCTGCAGGCAACAGCTCAAGTTCCTCACACACACAAAATGCCATCAGATCTTTGACTGGCTCTCACTCCACCACAACCAAAACAAGCTCATAGCCCTGGCACACAGAGTTTCAGCCATTAGTCTATTAATCTTTACTGATTAACTGCTTAATGATTAATGAACTAATTAGTCAAGCAAAGGGTTAGATGAGATGTCAATAACATACTGCTTTTCTTTTATAAATTGAAGATGCGAGGCTACGTGGAAATTCCTACAGTGCCACTGGGAACGGACTGGGACAGACTGGGAATGGACACCAGTGCAGTCATCTGCTGGGGTAAGTCTAAATGAACTGTACTCACTTTCCCTCCTCAAAGAACTAAAGTGCCAACTGGAAAACCTGGTTAAGACAGGAGATCTCATTAAGTGTTACCCTGCAGGCAGCACAAGTGCTCAGTGCTGCGGGCACACCATTAGCATTCTGCAGGAGCAAATGCCCGGGGCTGGCTGGGAGCCTGCACAGAAACTCCTGCAGTGGGGAGAGAGCCAAGAGCTGCTGTGGGACACAAGGTAAAGGAGTCCTCCCCTGAGAGGCTGACTAATTGGTTTAGAGTTGAGTTTCTTGACACCTAGTTTGGAGGAAAAGGGCAGGTTGGGAAGGCAGAGTCGTGTCAGAAGGTCAGAGGAAGGTGGGGAGTTATCACAGTGTGAAAGGGGAGATGGGAGGAACCAATAGCACAGAGCTAATGGAGAGAGGAGAGCACACATGCAGCAGCACCTGGGTGCAGGAAGCACACAGCAGAATCTAAAGGGGAACAAACATGGCAAGAAGAGAGGCAGCCACTACTGATTTTTGATGTGGTCACTATTCTGTAGAAATAGTTGGGACAACACAGTTGTTAAATACTACTTCATAAAATACTCAGAAAACACTTCCAAAAATTGGTTCTTGGGTGCATGCTCCTCATTTTCTAGTTCTGACTTGACAGCAGGGGCTTTCACCCTGTTTAAGATCAGTCACACAGCAGCAAACCTTACATTAACCCCTTCACTCTAGAGGAAGCATCAGCTCACACTGCCCAGAGCGGTGGAGAGCTCCCAGCTCTGCCTCCCACTTGTGAAATCCTGCAGATCCAACAGCAGTATGGATATACGGGGAGGAAAGGGGATCAAAACAGTATTGAGCACAGGTTTGAGTATACCTGCCCCAGTTTATTTACTAAAAGGGCAAATTCCACAGTTCTTCAGTCACTCAGGTCTTGTGTCTATTCCTGCCTCGGTGCAAGCATCAGATAATTTGGGATAAATTAAACTGCATTTGTTTCAAGGCAGTAAACAACAGCCAAAACCAATCTTACTCTAAATTCTTCTCTGGAGACACACTGCATGTGACATTGCTGCAAGGACCTGGGGTCACTTCCTGCAAATCAGATCATCATTCAGAGGGCCCTGAAAGGTAACAGATCCATCTAGAACAAGGGACATGTATAGCAAAAGGATCAAAATGCCACTAAAGCTGTCATTTGTGGTTATCATGGATATAAAGAGCTATGCTGTGAAGCACAACAAGGCTCAGCATCACACACCTGCTGGCCACCACAGCCTGCATGTTCCTGTCCTTGGCACCCTGTTCTGCACAGCCTCACGCTCTGGCAGTGCCAAGTTCCACAGCTGCTCAAACCTGGCCACGCACTGTTCTTTCAGAGCACAACAACAGCAGCATTTCAAGTCATAAAGCAAACTCAAATAGTACAAAAAGTAACTCAGAGAGACCCTTGTGAACTATTGCAGGTCTCTGGAGTTAAAATGGGACAAAAAAGCTACAGCAAGATGTTTCACCAATTTAACTTGGCATTAAAAAAAGTACTTAAGGGCAAAGCCTGATCCTCAGACATGTAAGATTTATTTCTTTACTACATATTAGTGCAAAACAAAACAACCTGATTATAGGAGGGCTGAACACACACTCCCAAAACTGCACTAGAAAACCATGTCTGACATCAACCTCTGGGGTGGGGCTCCCACAAGGACTTGCTGGCAGTGCATGATCACTCCAATCACATTTTCCCTAGGAGACAGCAGTAATTATTCTTCTGCTGTACCACACTGCTCACCTTTCCAGCAACAGAGTCTGAGCTGAAAAGGCTCCATTAAAAATGTATTCAGCAACTCATCTCCTGGAACCAGATCTGCTGCAGGGAAACAGGCAAATCATAAACGGGATTTGTTTCCAATAGAAGGGATGGATCACTGATTGTGCAAAGCAGATATGAAATTGCTGGTAACAAGTGCTTGGACAGGCAGATAGAAGGATCCTCTGAACAACTCAAACCTTCCAGCTAATCTTTATGACATTTTCAGAGGGAAAAAAACAGCAGTTACTCAAAATAGCATGAATCAGCACAAACAGGCCAAGGAAATAACCTTCAGTCCAAACACTGCTGAGTTTCAGGTAGATTGCCATGCAAATTACATGCTAAAAGCTGATCAATTTATAGAGCTACTTCATACACAACAGCTCCAGTCACTTCCCTGAATGACTACTTTACAGTAATTGAACACCCAAAAATTATATCTTGAAGGGGATGATTTCCCTCAGCCATTTATTCTGAAGCACACTGGCTGTTGGGTACACCCTAAAAGAGGCACCCAACCCCTCATTTGACATGTTTTCCATGCACCATTTTTAAATACAAAGTGTATCTAGTTAGATCACAACAGTACCTTAACACAGACACCCTACTGCTGCTCTGGAGGCTGTATGAACTGGGGACTGGAATTAAGGACTAATTCCAGCCCCGAGAGACTCTTAAATTGCTGCTGTGCACAGCCAACCTTGTACCACCCACAGATCTTTCTTTGCAAGGAACCAACCCCGATGCCATAAAGACCCCGATTACCATCAGGAGACAAACACCCCTGTGAAACTGTAACACTCTGGCACCACCAGAGACAGCCATTGCAGAAACAGAATCATCATCCTCCCCATTATCTGTCCCAGGATTTCTCATTAACAGATCTGCAGAGCTCCATCATTTAAAGTCCAAGGCAAGGCAAGCTATCTTTGCAGAAGATAAGAAGGTTGGTAACCTTTGCTCAAGATGCAGGTTCCAGTGCACTCTGAAGGGGTTTCAATCTGCCTTTTAGAGGGTGTTACCTCGCTCTCAAGGTTCATGTTATACAACAGCCCATCTTAGGGTTAGTAGAGGAAAAAAGAACTAGTATTGTGCACACTTCAACTGCATTGTTTGGCACTGAAGATTTTTGGAACTTTATAGAGAGTTCTCTTCCTAGGTATCCCCACCATCAAAACCAGCAGGTGTTTTTTAACTGGACAAAAGAAAGGTCACTTCCTGCTCCCAAGGCTGGAGGTTCCAGGAATAAAACTCTCCTGGCAGCATCTACAGTGGACACTGAAGCCATTTTCCTAAACTGACCTTTATCCAGTGGAGTGTGTGACTGAAACCCAGACTGCATCACAGATGCTGGCACCGGCCGCTCACGGAGAATCCTCTGTGTTCAGCTTTAAATTGGCTTCCATCTGCAATGAAAGTAGAAAATGGATTCCTCGCTGACTTCCACCTCGAAAAAATATTCTTTAGGCAAATCATTAAATTAATTTGCCTTGCAAAGCTTCTTAAGAAAAAGACATTTCTGGTTAGTTCTCCAGACCTTTCCATGCTGCTCTTCTCTCTCCTCTTAGGGACAAAGTCATATTGGCAATTTTTTTTTTGTTAACTTGTTTCCTGTTTTTCTTACCCCTTTTTATTCTTTTCATGTTTTTTGTTCTACACCTCCCTGTGCATCATTGTACAGCATTTTGTAATGAAGAGCACCCATGAACTTACTGATTGCCCATTGTGAGGAGAAATCTCACTGTGAAAAGCCAGTGTCCACCAAGGAGTCAGAGGAGTCCTGCTTTATTGGAATAAAGGGAGAGACTCCACTGGGGCACACCCCATGGGGTTTTCTCTCTCGAGATTTCAGAGGGCACAGCCCCCTTTTATCCCAAACTCCCACATGGTGCCCTCTTCCTTTCCCATCAGCTGAGGTACCAGGAAGGTTCATCCTTCCCAAACCACCACACATTCCTCCCTTGGACATGTCAGGCTGTCTGGCTTCTGCAGGAATCTTTGAGCAGACCCATTTGTCTGTGATCCTCAAGTTCACAAATCAAACTGCCTGGGCTCTTGTGGCTTGTGGCTGATAGAGACATCAATATCCTCCTCAAACAGACCCTCACCCACTGAATTGTTTGTAAAGACATTAGAGCACATCTTTCCATCACCATCAACTGAAAAGGAATTGTCAAATAAAAACCATATTTCAGGTTTATTTCAGTACCCGTGGGGAGAACCCAGCACACGTTCCTGAGGGATTCTGTAACATTGCCAGAAAACAGAGCTGTCACAGAGCTCAGAACCTGCCAAGCAGAGCTCAGAGCTCCTGCACCATCGCTCTGGAATCAGATTCGTGCCCTTCACCCCGACAAGCACAGGAACACAGAGGTTAAGTGATTTGCCCAAGGCCATTGGCTAAGTCACTGACAGAGCCAGGCTTGGGTTTCAGAAGCTCCTGGCCAACATCCTGCATTCAATTACAGCTGCACAAAGCATCTCATTTAAAAGAGACCTGACAAAGCAGAGGAAGAACATCAAACCCCCTCAGATCTGAAACAACACCAACTCCATGTTTGAGAGCAGGCAGCGCTTCATGCCGATGTCATTATTCGGCCCTAAAAGGACAGCTACACCGACAACAGAGCAGGGAAATACATTGCAGCTTGTTTTAAAATAGCTTTGATACAAGTGGTTTTGGAATTTACCATTCCAAACTCCAAAGAAAAGGTCCAGAACATCCACAGGCTGTCTCACATGGTGGAATTAGTGAGCACAGTTAGAAGTCACCAAAAACAATCCCGACAATAGCTACAGGCTAACACAGACAAACAGGTACCTGGGACAGGTATGAAAGCAACCACACTCTAATGTGAGCACCAGTGCAGAGGCTGACAAGGAAAACTTCAAAATGGCCAAATACCACTCGATTTCTGAACTAGGCTTTGAAGAGAAAAATAAAAGGCCACAAACAGAAAACTGTGAGCAAGCCTGACCAGCACAGACACTTACAGGGAGTTAAATCCAGGGGGTCCAGCAGCAGTGTCCCCACACAGATGGGCACTGCTCGAGGGCCAGGGTGCCACCCCGAGTCCCACTGGCCCCGGTTCTGCACAGCCCCAGATCCCTGAGCCCCGAGATCAAACACCCTGAGCTGTTACTCATTGCCAGCACCGTTCCCTGCCAGAGCTCCCTGTGCAGTTCAGCTCTTGGGTTTCAAACCGCTCCTGCTGACACCCGAGCCAGCGCTGAAATGCTCCATTACCTCTCCTTTTAGCTCAGCTCCATCCTAACTCCAAGCAAGGGATGCTATTTAAGCTGTAGGCACCAAGCACGAGATTCTGATTTTTTTTTTTGGAGCTCAAAATATGTTTTCCAAGCAAGTCCCTGGCCACACAAGTAGTTTTTCCAGTATTTTCTGTAGCAGAATTACTGTTCCTGCAGAATTGCTGCTCTGAGGGAATGACTAAAGAATAATCAGCCTGCAGCCCAAGAGGCTGTTTTGATCATTTATAGATATTGGGAAAAAGCTCGGGAGCAGAGCAACCAGCCCAAGGCCTTGAGAGCGGGTCAGTGCCCGGGGTTCGGGGACACAGGAGACAGCCGAGCTGCCTGGCTGCCCGTTCTTACCTCACCTCCCAGCGAACTCCTGCGCTCTCCTTAAACTTCCAGGCTGGAGAGAGTGCGCTAAGCTGGCGATCACCGGCCGGGCATCCCAGGGTGGGAGCGAGGGGACGCTGATCCCCAAAACAAGGCGTCGGGCTCCCCGCTGCGAGCAGGTGATGTTCTGACAGGGAAAGAGAAAGGAAGGGAAGGCGTTCCGGGTGCTGCCGGGGTCAGTGCCGGTCCCTCCTGTGCTGCGGGGCGGGCCGGACACGCCCTGTCCCGACCCCGGCCCGCACCGAGCGCGGCACCGCCGGAGGTGGCGGTGATGGAGGTACCGCGCCCCGCAGCCCCGCAGCCCGCAGCCCGCAGCCCTCACCCGCCCAGCGCCTTCGGCGCCCGGCCCGCAAGCCCCCGGCCCGGCCGCACTGTGCCGCGGGTCCCGCTCACCAGCGCCCCCGGCTGCTCCCGCTCCGCTCCGCTCCGCTCCCCGGAGCGCGCCAGACCGGCCGGACGGGTTTCCCGGTTCCGGCGGGGGCGGGAGGGCCGCCCAGGCCGGTCCGTGCCGGTCCCTGGCCGCACAGCGCGGCCGCTCCACCGGCCGCTCCGCGGAGCTTCGGGGCCGGGGGGATCTCCGGGGCGGGGGGGGGCTGGCGGACCGCGGGAGATGGCTTCGGGCGGGGGCCTCGGGGCTGGCGGCACCCGCGGGAGATGCTGCCTTACGGGGCCGGGGGGACCCTCCGGGGCTGGCGGCACCCGCGGGAGATGCTGCCTTACGGGGCCGGGGGGACCCTCCGGGGCTGGCGGCACCCGCGGGAGATGCTGCCTTAGGGCCGGGGGGATCCTCCGGGGCTGGCGGCACCCGCGGGAGATGCTGCCTTACGGGGCCGGGGTTCTGGTACTCACCGGAGCTCCCTGCTCCAGCCCCAGCCCGGGGAAAGATGTGGCAAAGCTCTGGTGATAGCTGGGACCTCCCTCCTGGCCTTGTTCTAAGTGACAGGATTGCTTTAGCCCTCCTTATTCACTGGACTGCACAGAGCTTTGGAAGGGCTACAGGATTTTAACCTTAAAACAGCTCAGAAGGGACTTCTGGCTCCCAAATCCTATTGAGGAAGGAGTGAAGAGCTGCTCTGGAGTGATATTGTCAACCGATGGTTTTGCTCATTAATTAACAGGTAAATTAACGGATAAAACAATCGTATTTAGGGATGACAGAAGTGCTGTTCAACCATACATACATTCGTTCACAAATAATGCAGTTTAGGGCAAGTGAAATGCAGATATGGTTACAGATCTGATTAAATAGAAAAAAAAATGGAAAATACTTCCTGTCGCTTCAAGTGATGATGGGCTGCTGCTCTGTACTAAAGAGTGATCTTTGTTTTGGACTTGCAGGTATTGGAGAGATCACCTGGTTTATTTTTCAGCAGCAACAATACTCAATTTTATTGTGCCAGAAAAGTCTTGTTCAAGCAGGCTTGTTTTTCCTGCACCAAAAATGTGATGCTGAGTTCCAGAGCTATGTCTTTCAGCACTTTTCTGTTTTACTGCCTGCCTCAAATTCCTCACCCTAGAATAAAACCAAAGTTAATTAAAATCAGGAACATTTTGGCTTAACAAAGCAGCAGAGGTTACTCGTGCCTTTGACAACTCCAGTTGTGTGCAGTACTTTAATTCCTGTCCAGGGCTGAACATTTGGCTTCAGCTTCACTTTTTGCAAGGTGGGTGCACACAAAGCCTGGTTTGTGGGACAGCCTGTCAGGAAGGAGTTTAGTGCAGATAAAAGGGCACCTGAACAGTGATTAATGGCCGTTCAAATATTAGCTTTACGCTTACTAAGCACAGGGAAACAGCAGCTGTTTATTGCTCCGGGGCCATGAGGAGGAGCGTCCACTGCTGCCCCTCTCAGATCCTGATCCTGTCAGTCCCAGCAGGTACATTTTAGCTAAACTGGAATCAAAAATAATTTAGATGGTAATTTTGAAAATTATTAATCTGAGGAAAGGGCAGATGCTACAGCTTGAATAGTTTGTGGGCAGAAAATGAATGGTGACAATTCTGCATGCTAAAAGAATCATGTGTTTCTATGTTAAAATGTGGGGAGGTTCCTCTTTTTCCTTTTTTCCTCCCCCATTTAAATTAAAAGTGTTCAGACAAAATTGATACATCAGGAATCTTCCTAGGCCAAAGCCCTGTTTCAGTGTCAGGGAAGCTGAGCCCAGATCTTTGGGAAGTTTCAATTTCCTAACATCAATATTTAACAGAGAAGGAACCAACAAATCAATAGCGGCCACAGTCCAGGGATAACCCTCGGGCAGAGGGATACCTCGGTGCTCCTCACACAGAGATGGGATTCCAGATTGAATATTTGTCACTAAATCAACAAAAGCGGCGCTTTCACATCGTGCCAGAACCTTAGCAGTTCCTGTAAGAGCAGATTAGCAGAGACTCGTGTGTTTGTGGACACTTTCCCCAGGAAGCTTTTCTCTGCCCAGGTATTTTCCTTCCTCCAGACAGAGCTCAGCTTTAAATGAGGCTCCTTTCCAATTGAATTGTTAATTACCATGGCTGGGCTTAGGGCAGCTCAGCAGGGAATTCCACAAAGGCTGAGCTGCACTTGGGGAGCCCTCGTTATTTATTTTATTCCCTGGTGCTCACGGGCTCACAGACATACGGGAATCCTAATGCAAAATGCATGGAGGTGTGAAGATTTTTCCTACTCCAGCTATTCAAGAAATGTTTCCTGTGCATTCCTCTTCCTGGCTGTGATCCATCAAATCTACACACATGGATTTTATACAAGTTCCTATTTCTGTAAGCTTCTGTACCAAGCTCGGCAGGGATTTTTCCCAGGTGAAGAGCAACTTTTTCCCCGAAGTTGTGAAATCAGAACACCAAATGGGTCCTTTGAGTCCATGTGAACCCAAAGCTGTTTTCCTCAGGAGCTCCGGTGTTGCTCCTTGCTCCTGCCAACAGATGGGGAAGCACACCACGGAATTGGAACCACACCACGGAATTGGAACAACACCACCGAATTCCCGGCGACTTCTGCACGCACTGATTCCAGGTTTGCTGCGGTTCCTGACCGAGGCATTTTTGGCTTTAAAGTAACGCTTTGAAAGCTTTTGTGCCGTCACTCAGGATTGGTCCAGGAAGCAGCAGGGAATGAAGAAATTGTTCAGTTATTGTGGTGCTTTGTGAGTTACTGGGACCTGAAAAATGCTGCCGTGGCTTGCAGGAGAATTCGGAAATGAAGGATAAGAATTGAGAATCTCTGATCTGAGTTCTGTGCCTGTTTCCCTCATATTTCCTTTCTGACTTTCCCCCAGAAGAGCTGAACTCATGGAGTCCTGGAGCCATGCAGTCATTTCAACACTTCATTCCTTCTCAGGTTCCCACTTGGAATTTCAGTGGGAAGGTGAATTTTGCTCACAGATTGGTCTCTGTACCCTTTTGAACATGGAAATGTTCCCATCAGAGATCAGAGTGCACTTAGGAAGTCTTCTTTCTTTTTTTTTTTTTTCACAGTGGAAGGTTTATTTTAATTTTTTTTTCTTCCCCTTGAGTCTGGGTTGCCTCAAATCAAAATGCAGGCTTTTCATGCTGTCTCCTGTGATTTGTGATGAGTCTTTCCCTAAGGGAGCATTATTCCTGCTTAGCTTTCACCCAGTGGATCCCATTGTTCAGCTCTGAGCCATTGTTTTGGGATATTATTGATTTTATCACTTGCATTGTTGTCTGCACAAAACCAGGCCCATTTGGGGTAATTTGCTGCTTTCTTACTTTCTGAAGGAAGAGAATGTATGTCAGCTTGGCTAAAGCAGCAAGAAACCCCTGCTATTATTTGATGTGGTTTATGAAGGGAATCCATCTCCTGTTTCCCTGAGGCACCTCTGCGATCAGGAATTACTACAGCATTACTCAGAGCCCTTTGTGCGGGGGTTTGGTGGGATGTGATCCCAGACAGTGCCCACTGCTGTTCTCCTGACTGGAGAAAAGATAGAGAAAGCAGTCTGCAGGCAATTCTAGCTGGCAATTCAACCCGTGAACATCTCCAGGAGCACTGGAATCCTCCAGGAGAGAGTGAGCTATTACAGCTATGAAATTACTGACAATCTGAAAGTATTCTACAAAGATGAAATCATCTCTGAAGCAATTCTGAGATACATCCTGGTAAAGTGATTCCAGTGACTGAAATGCTGCTCACACTCTGGCAGGCAGGGAATGTGATTAAGGAGAAGAAAGTAAGAACACCAAGGACGAATTGTGGCTGCAGGGTATGCATTCAGATGCTCCTAATGGATTATTCTGCCCTACAATTGCTCTCTTGCCACATGGGCGGCCTGTCTGGGCAGGGAAACTCAGGTCTGAGACATAAAAGGAGCAATAGCTGATGTGGATTGTTGTTTTTTCTCGTTTGCAGGGAGGACACTCACTCTGTGCACAGATTTCCAGCACACAGGAACAGGTCAGGAGCCACTTGTGAGCAGCCAGGTCCTGCCAAGGGACAGCACAATTCCACTGCAACTGGGCAGGCAGTGGTTCCCAGGATCCACAGGGTTTTACATCACATGGCAGCATCCCTGGGTTTCACCAGAGACATGTGAAAGTGAGTCAGTTTGTTTGTTTTTGAGGGAAGTCGCTGCTTTTAGCCACCTCTCAATGTCATTTTATGTAACACGTTCATGAGTGGGCCTGTAGCAGCAGCCATGGCTGTACATATGTATGTATATATATGTATGTATGTGTGTGTACATAGATCTAAATATGTGTGTATGTATAGAAATATAAAAAATAGAGGCATTATAATAAAGTGGGCAGATATATATATATAAACTTGTCACAGCCTCTTTTCCTGGTTTATAGCTTCCAGGGTTCTCTTGCAGGCTCCACATAGACAGAGAAAATAAATTCTACTGGTCTTTGTCCTCTTCTGTGTACCAAGGAAGGTGCCTTGTGCAGGTTAAATGCTGTTTCTTGTAGGTGTGATTTGAAGCCTGAAACTAAGGGGAAAATATTCCAGGAGAGGAATCACTGAGCAGAACTCGTGTGGAGCTGTGGCAAAGACAGATTTGAAACAGAGTGAGGGCAGGGAGAGGTTGTGCTGGCCAGTGGGAGTTGGACTTTGCTGATCTCTATGGGTCCCTTCCAACTCAGGATATTTTATGGTTTTATTCAAGACTTAGGACTAATATTCAGAGAAGCATGAGCTGACTAGAAATTCACTCACTCATCCTGCTTTAAGCCCCCATTACTGCTTAAAATGGCTGATTAATGATGTTGGATGGTGCTGGCACTCCTTTGATTAAACTCCCAAAGTGAGCACAGTGGAAATGCTTAAGCTCTGGATCTGGTAAATGTGATTTATGCTTCATGTGTGCAGGTCTATAAAAATGTCAGCAATCTTGATGCAGGCACAACTGCATTAAATTCCTACAGCTTCTCTAAAAGTGCTGCTATTTGGACCCAAAAAAATCTGTAATAGGTTTTTATTGTAGGTGTGTGCCCACAGGAGGATGCACCCAGCTCAGGCTGATGAGAAATGAGGCAGATTCTCACTGCAATCCACGGGGACTCCGTGAGGATGTGCAGCACCCACACAGTCACACGTGCTGGAGCTTTTCACAACACAGAATACCTTCCCTGATGGCTTTCTGCTCTCCCTGCTAATCCTCCTCCCACTCAGCAAGAAAAGTAGCTGCACAGCTCACACAGATGCCATGTTAGCAGCCTTACTCTAGACTGATTGAACACATCTCTGGAGAACTCTTCCTGCCTCTTGTTTGGGGAGGTTGGGATCAGGTTCAACCCCTATCCTCAGAAAAACAACACATTTAGGTTCTGGTTGGCATGAGCTGCTACCTGGAGGGTCTTCTGGCAGAGGAGGTGTCACTCATGGCATCCTTCTGGCTCTTTTTCCCAGCACAGCAGATGGAGATGAATATGGAAGCACCAGGAGAATGTCTCCACATGATGTTCAGCCAGTTCAGGACTGAATTTCAACTGTGGCCCCAAGAAGTTTAGAGGCTGCTATAAAGAAGTGTCATCTTACAGAAATAAATAGTAAATCAGATAAGGTTTTAAGATAAGAGAAAACATCACAAGTTTCACATCATCTGACAGGGGCCATTTTTGGTTTGTCAGGCTAAGTGTCTCTACTCCCTGTGTGGCTGAGGAAAAGTGTCCATGAGCATAATTCAGATTGAACAGATTCCTCTTCAGAGCCTAAGTTATCTCTGTAAGTATAAACCATAAAAATTCCTCCTTTCTCAGGAGGAATTTCAAAGTAATCTCAGATTTTACATTTTTTGCACAATTCTTAATCCCATTCTATTCTTTTGTAGCATTTTGGGCACGTTTGGAACCCGTGGCACCACTTGGCCTCAAAAATGTCCATCAGCTCCATGAGTCAGCCCTGCACATTCCGTACTGCACACGGACAATATGAGGTTTGTGTAACACCTCTCTGGCACAGGGGTTGTTTCCCCAGGTTTTTGTGTGAATCAGAAGAATCTGGGATACCCTTTGTAGTCCTGTTTCATGCTTCAGTGTTTGACTCACGACTCTAATCCGGTACAATCTTCATGGCTTTATGTACCTCTCACCCGCCTACAGCTCACATTGATTTTCCTCCTACTCACCCTTTTGCTCACTACTCTCCTCCCAGTTCTCCTCCAGCTAATCCCTCTTGTTTCCCTCTGCTCTGTTGTGTTTGTTCCCTCCTCTGTGGTGTTCACCATGTCCAGCCAGGGGATGCTGGGCCAAGGGGGAAATGCCTCCCTGACAAACTGACACTGAGTACTTCCAGGAGAATTTTGGAATATGGGTTTTCACAACTGGCATTCCTTATCCTACACCAGAACTCTCTTGTATTATTAATCCTAAGTAATTATTACCTGGCTTTGAATGTAAAATACATCTAAATCTCCTGAGTTAGATTAGTAGGATCTCAGTTACCAGTACCTGACTAACTGAGGAGTTATAAAGTCCCTCTCCTCCCTGATTCTCTCCTGCAATCATGGAATTAGGGAATGCTTTGGGTGGGGAGGGACCCTAAATCTTCTCTCTTTTTGAGGGACTGTTATCCCTGCTCCCTGCTGTTCTGCAGAGTCCCTGTGCACACTGATTAATCCCACAATCCCAGCAGGAGATGAAAAGTAGTGACAGTAGGGTGGAAGATGTCAGCAAGTGTGATAGGCTGAGGATAATGATTCCTCTTCAGCAGCCTGAGGAGAAAAAGCTGTCCTTGTGCTTCCAGAATCTCCCAGAAGGAGGAGGAAGAGAACTTGTCCTAACTTGGATAAACCTCCACAAAGTCAGTGTGCTACACCTGGCATTGGGAATGGGAGAAGCCATTCTGTGCCCTGCAGACATGGGAGGAATGATTGTCAGTGCAACCCAAACACTGGGCTTACAAAACCCCAAATGCAGGAGAAATCTCCACCCTGAAACGAGATATGCATGCCTGATTTGGAATTCCAGTGGCATGGGTGGGGTGGGTGTGCTGATTACTGTTCAGAGCAGGAATGATAGAGGATTTACAGAAGCTGGGCCCCTTCCCAGAGTTCCCCAGCTTGAACACAGCAATGGCTCCTGAAAGCTCTGCAGAGAGGGATTTTAGTGCAAATTCCCTATTGACAATCCTGCAGACAATGAGCAATAGAGGCAAAAATCTAGAAACTTCCAATGGACCCAAATTCCTGTGTCCCTGTTCCCAGGGGCAGGGCCCAGAACTCTGACCTCTCCCTTCCTTCCTCTTTCCTTCCAGAAAGCATTGGTGTAGGATTTTCACTGGGGCTATGCCAGCCAAAAAATACCCTCACAGGATTCTGGATGAGGAATTGTGCCCTCAGCAAACATTTCAATCTCACACCGAGTGTCCCACCATGGCCATGTGCTGGGGTGGCATGATGCCAGCTCTGAGGTGGCACACCAGCTAAGAAAAGCCACATTTGGGGGGTGGCCCAATGCTGCAGGTACCCAATGTGCAGCCAAAAAGCCCTTTGCTGGAAGGTGCCAGGTTGTGTTTGTCAGGACCCTCACTCCCAAAAACCACCCTGTAATGGGCTGGGAGGGGACAGAAAGAGGATGAGGATTGCAAAGGCACTGTTTAGAACTGAAATGGATTGTTTGAAAGGTCCCACAGGAAATCTGGGGAGCTTGGGGGAGCTGGATGTGCTCCCTGGGGGTTATGGGCCTGTAAAAGCACAAATCTCTGAGAAGATGGATAGCTGATTCTATCCCTATGACAAGAATTCATAGAGGCCAACAGAGGAGGTGATTTTTTACCCTGGCCACTTCCAGAGACAAGAGACCAAGCCAGATGAGCCTGAATGGTAATTACACCAGTCTTTTGGGGTTTTTTCATCCCTCAAGGAGGAGCAGTCCAGGCAGCTTCAGGAGAAGTGTCCGTGGTGTGGTGGAACAGGAGGGACCGCATTGCTCAGGAGATCCCCAGAGATTGCAGCTCTGGGCCTGACTCAGGCACTGCTGGCTGGGATCCTCACACCCATAAACACACACACATCCCAATAAACCCAAGGTGTATTAAACACAGCCAGATGTGAAATCCAACTGAAAGAAACAATCTGCAGTGTTACATTGTCACTGGGAACTGAGCAACAATTAACAATTTATGTTTTGTGATGAGTTTTCTATGACATCCTCAATAATACATTATAAAACACTGACATGTTTTTAAATAGTTAATATTTAGCTATTTTTCTGTCTTCTGAATTGTGTCCAGTCCCCAGCCATTTCAAGAATGCTTTAAGGAAGGTATATACTCAGAATACAGTCATAATTATATTAGTCCAACAGCAACTTGATAAAATATTAACATTCCTTATGAAAATTTTCCAGAGGGAAGGAGAAAATCATCACCGGCGAGAAGCTTTGCAGTGAGAAAAGCCTTTTTTCAGCAAGATTGTTAAGTAACACCATTAAATATTGAACGATGCTGAGGTGTGATGCAGATTTTATTTCATCCTCTGTAGAAATCATGAAACCCTGTTTTAAAGCACGAAGGAAGAGCCAGTCAGATAAAATCTGTACCTTGCCACTATTACTTTTATGATTTGTTAAGTTCAGTGGAATGAGTAATACAGCACGAATAGAACATTTTAAATATGAAGTCACTGAAGTACAATAATAATTTTAATTTAAAAGTCTCAGGAATTACAAAACTCCACGTACAGCTGGTGCCACATCAAACCAAAAGGAGCCTTGTCTGGGTGATTTTCTCCTCCTCAGTGGCTGGGGACCTCTGGTTCTCATTTTGTATTTTACCAGAGCTGCTCAGAATAAATAAATAATAAATTGAACAGCAAAAAGCAAGTCATTCTGGGCAGCCTCTGGCAGCAGTTTGCTCTCATAATGCTGTTTGGTGATCTGGAGGCATCCAGCTCATTTCCTAAAGAGCATTTTCTGCTTAGGTCAGGGCTCTATTAATCTGTTCAAGCCAATTCTCTAAAATCCAAACCATCTGTATTTGGGAAGATCATGGTTTATTTGGATTTTCTTTGTGTCTGTTGTCAGTGGATGATTAAAAGTACGAGGGATTTACAGTGTAAAGTCTCCCTATTGGCATGATACAGTGACCTTCTAAATAGCACTTCCCAATATTTGGGTAACAGCTGGTACACTTAAGTCCAGCAGGGAAGAAAAAAAACAACCACAAACACTGGAAATGTCTTTGGTGCAAGGAGTGGGGATAGCTGAGCGTTCCGTGTTTCAGCAGTGTTTTATTGGCAGTTTCTGAAGTTTTTGTGTCCAGGTAACATTTTGCTGTCGGGGTGCCCGGGATTTCTGCAGATCTGGCCCTGTTTTGTTTTCCTCATGTCCCCGTGCTGGCTGGGGCAGCTCTCATCCTCAATGATTCCTGTCCTGCACAGGTGTATGGAGCACCAGCCTTAAAATATACCAAAGCTACTTGATTCTCACAAAATTGTAAATAATTCATGGGACTTGGCTCTATAAAGAGGCCGCTTATAAATCATGGGAGTTGCACCTGGAGATTTCTGATGGCAGCATTATCACATGAATTACATCTCTCCACAGCCATCTATTACTGTAAACACAATTCCAAAGAGGAATTATGGATGGAACGTGCACAGGCAGACACACAAGCACTCTTTGGTACTAAAGCTCTGCAATCCAGTGGGTTATTAGTGGCAGAGAGCACTCATTTTCTGTTTTTTCACTCATGTACAGGTGTATTTTTCCCTGGGGAGCACTTGTTGCTGGGAATGCTGGCTGACTGTACACTACCAATAATCCACGTGCAGTGAGGTGAAAGGAAAAAACCACAGGTGTGGTTCCAGAGAGATGTGAATGTAGGAAAAGCTACGTGCAGAGTTGGGAATGATCCACTGAGCTCAGAACAAAGAGGATAAACTGAATCTCTCTGTGGAATGAGCCAGGTGCTGCTGTGCACTGGAGAATGCAGAGGCTCCCCTTGGCCAGGCAAACAGAAACAGTTTGGTGTGGCTCTGGTGATCCCCTGTGCCCAGCACTGCCTGCACCATGTGAACTTTATGGCCAGGAGGGATCCACGGGAGGACAAAGGCTGAACGTGTCCCCAGGCTGGACTTTACCAGTTTGTGCTCAGCTCCGAGGCACGGCTGGCTGGGCAGAGGTCACATCCTTCCTGCCCCACAAAGAGCTTTGGGAAGGCTGCAGAAATGCTTTCTGGCCTATGGACTGCTGTGGAATCTCTCCTGAAAATGGCATCTCCTTTTTCCCTTTCCCCTCGGCTCTGTGTTCCCCAAGAGGAACAGTTATAAAGTACCTGAGCAGGCAGAGGTAGGCTGTGAAGCCAGAGCCACTTGTCCAAAGTGCCTACAACAGCCTTTTTTTGGGCTGTGGCACTGATCTGGCCTGTGCCAGTCGCCCCACGTGCCCGTGATAACACATTATGCACTAAAAGGTAAATGTAATGGGGCACAAACGTGACTGGGCACAACTCCCTCATTAGCCTCCACTTAAATATCATAATCCTGCCAGGAGATAGAGAAAGATCATAAATGGGAGATTAATGCAGGGAGGGACACGGCTGGGGCAGAGCCAGCTCGGGGGCAGAAAAAAAAAACCCCAAAAGCTCGCTTAGAGCTGAGGAATGACTTCATTTTTCTCAGAAGTGTCCACCAACTTCTCACAATGTTTTGTTTCCTTCAAATGCGTGATGGCGAGGGAAGAAATAGCACGGTGAGCGACCACATCCGACTGCTTCGGAGAGCGGAGGGAAGAGGGGGCTTCACTCGGGCCCAGCCCGGAAGAGACATCTCGGGACAGGGACAGGAGACAGGACAGGGACAGGACAGGGACACAGGACAGGGGACACGGGACAGGGGACAGGGGATACGGGACAGGGGACATGGGACACAGGACAGGGGACAGGGGAACAGGACAGGGGACACGGGGACAGGGGACACGGGACAGGGGACACGGGACAGGGGACACAGGACAGGACAGGAGGACAGGGGACGGAAGGGACAGGGGACGGACAGGGACACAGCCCGGGCCGCACGCGGGTCGCTGCAGTGCCCATCCCCGTCCACAGGGGGGCGCCAGTCACGCGCTCCTGCTGCCCCCGCTGCTCGCGCCCCTCCGCGCCCCCCTCCAGCCCCTCGCGCCCCGTAGCCGCCGCGCCCCCTCAGGCCCCTTCGCGCCCTCTCAGGCGCCCCCGTAGCCCCTCGCGCCCCCTCAGGCGCCCCCGGCCCTCGCGCCCTTCGCGCCCCTCAGGCGCCCGCAGCCCCTCCACACCCCCTCAGGCTCCCCCTCAGCCGTCCCTCAGGCCGGTCCCTCAGCGGAGCGCGCTCCCCCCGCGCTTGGGCCCGCCCCGCCCGCCCCGCCCCACCGCTGGGCTGGCTCGGCGTTCTCCCCGCCCCGGCGGCGCTCCCGTCCCTGCGCCGCGCTCAGCCCCGGCCGCGGCGGCGGCGGCAGCGCGGGCGGCCCCGGCGGCCCCGCCGGCCCCTTTCCGCCGGGCTCGGCTCCCGGCGCCTTCCGCCGCCTGCGCGCAGCGGCGGCGGCGAGAGGAGAGAGGGAGGAGAGGGCGGCGGCGGGCGGCTCGGCGGCCCGGGAGTGACTCCATGGCGACCGCGGCGGCGGAGCCGGTGTACGGGCTCTCGGGGACGAGGTGGGTCGGCGCGGCCGGGCTGGGTGCGGGATGCGGGTGTGGGGTGTGCCGGGGCCCGTCGGCGGGAGCCGCGGCCAAGGTTCGGGAGCGGCGAAGGTCGAGGGTCGGTCCGGGAGGCGAGTGCCGCCCGCCCCGTAGGGATCCGCGCCTCTCCCGCAGCGGCCGCTCGCCCAGGCGGCCCGCCGGGAGCGCCGCCCCAGCCCCGCAGTGCGGCTGCCCGGAGCCCGCGGGTGTCTCGGCCGGGCCGGCAGCGAACAAAGAGCCGCGGGCGGCGGTGCTGCGGGCGGGGGCGGCCGCCCCGCTCCGCTTCCTTCCCGCAGCGCTGCCCGTGTCCCCAGGGAGCGGCCGCGGGGCCGGTGCGCCGGGTACCGTGTCAGACACAGCCTGGCCCCGATGCAGATGGAGCCGATAAGTGGGGTAGGACCCGCGATAACTAATCACTGTGTGCCGGCTTTATCAGCCGATGTCTTCTGCAGAACCAAACAAATCACACAGGCGTGAGGAGAACAGTCCAGTTTACTTTAGGTGAATGTTAAAAATCCTATTTAATGCCCCTTTTGTTTCATTACCTTGGTCGGGTGCTCTTTTTCTTAGGAGCCAGTGTCATAGAGCATCAGCAATGGGCAAGCTGCATTACTGGGCTGTGGTTTCAGGGTATCTGCTGTTAGGAGCACACGTATTGCTTTTATTTTTACAGGAGTGAATAGTATTTATAACGGCATTGCTTCCGGTTTTGTGGGGCTTAACACAACGCGTGATGTGTCAGTCTGTTTGTGTTGTAGAAGAAACTGATGTTAAAAACATCTTCTGCCTTTTGAAGTGACAGACAATGTTTATTACCTGGTGTATGTCAGCGGCATTGAGATACTTGTATCGCTTCATTCCCATTGAGAAGGAGGTTCATGGGCAAGAGTGGGTGTTTTGGTAAGGGGGGGTCGTTCTGTTGTTAAATTAGAAGCTGAGAGCACAGTGATTGCAAATGCTCTGCATGTGTATGAAGATAGGGGAGAGGAGACGGCGTTGCAGGATCGTTGGGTGATGTAGATAGCGAGCACAACAGCAGAGAGCCTTCTCCTCCCTGGGCTGTTTCCATAAGCCTTTGTTGAGCACCGGGGTCGCTGGCAGCAGTCCCCGAGCAGCTTTGGGCCAGCTCTGGTGTGTTGCCCGACCCAGCAGGTAGCCGAGCCTGCTGCAGAGCCATCTGCAGGGTCCTGCCTGATTCTGGGCTGCCGGAGGGCCTGCAGTGATCCTGCCAGCTCCTGGCCTGCTGAGGGGTCTGCACGGGCTTCGGGAACTGCTAAAGGCAGTGGGGTTTGCTGTCCCAGCATGGCACCCCGAATCACTTGATTGGAGGTGCTTTTGTGCTTATATAAACAAGTGTGATCCGTGAGCAAAAGAGAAACCTGGAGCCATCCTGACAGGTCTCAGGGAGGTGGCTGAGAGCATCACGCTGGAGCTTGGCTGCTGCCTTTTCTGTTGTGCGTGTGCTCGCTGTGTCTTTTGTCCCTGCCTTCCGCCTCAGCATATGCTGGTGCTTGCACAGAATGCTAAAGAGAAACGCATCCAGGGAGAAATCTGCTGGCTGCTCTCACCTTGCCTTGGAGGTGGAGGGATCTTGGAAGAGCAGGGGCTCTTTCTGCCATGATGCTCAGCCCCAGCTAATGCTGGGGATCTGGCCTGTGGAGCAGTGGGCAAGGAGATGTGTCTGTCACTCACCTGCCAAAGTAAAACCAAGCTGTTGGAATAGGAGCTGCTGGGAAAAGAAAGGCTCTGCTCTCTCAGCAGTGACCCATGCCACGGCTGCAGTGATGGCCACAGCCACACTGCCTGAGGGACTGGAGAGTTCTTTGTTTCCTGCTTTGCCGTGCATCTGATGATGCTGGATGCTTCTCAGGAAGTGCAGTGACTGTCTAAAACTACAGTGGGACTCCACAAATGGAAATAGGATGGAAGAAAGGGGAAAAACGGGGTCGGGGTGGGCATGGAGAAGGCTGGGCTGTAGTTTCATGACCCTGAGAGCCTGACTTGCTCTCAAATCTCTAGTAATGGGCAGAGGAGAGAATGGAGGAGAGGGAGGATGATCTGTCTCAGGAAGGTGGTTGTAAGGAAGCTCTGGTAAAGGTAAAGCTCAAGGGTGCTGAAGAAGGTATGCTGACAGTCTCTGCATGCTGGGTTGTGTGGGTAATGACTTCCTAACATTGGTTTGGACTTGGCTCATCATTTTTTTGGAAAGCAGAGCTCTGTTAGCTGTGAGATAGCTGTGAGAGGTCCAATTGTGTATATGGACATACTCAGCTATTAATTTCCTTTGTTCCTGCCTAGGTTTGAAATGCACTTTGCAGATCTGATGTAGATGGGTTTTGGAGGGCTTTGTTGGCCTTGTGCAGTGCATCCACTCGTGGCACGTTTGCTGATTGGAAAATGCAGTGATTTGCATGCGAGCCGGGCTTGCTGCGTGGCTTTCCAGAGAAGCAGCAATGTCTCCAGCAGAGCAGAGGCACGGGCTTCCCTCCTGCCTGCACAGCTGATGTGTGTGGTATGCGTGGAGCAGGCCTAGGCTGTGCATGTGCCAGCGTGTCTGCAGAGTTTGAGCTGCACTCATCCCTCTGGGTGACTGGGGCTCACTGCGCTGCCTTCCATGTGGACATTATTCGGGTTTGAGCAAGGACTCTGCTAGATCTTGGGACACTTGGCCCTTTGGGATCTGGGGATCACTGAGTCACAACCATTTCAGTTCGTTATGGCAGATCACGTTGTGTTTATAGATCGGCCTCTTTGGAAACCTGAACTGTAATTGTTTCAAATTAATTAGTTGAAATCAATTTTGTGTTTATATCATATATAACAAT